>VDFB02367868.1:0-14087 GCA_007258455.2 Sequoia sempervirens | reverse complement strand
TGAGATGCAACTCTCAAAGCTTAAGAGGACAGAAATCATGACAGGAAACCAACAATGTCGCATGTATGTGTAAGACTCAGCCCAGAAGAATCAACATCATCTTCTATCACCATGAGATTACTAATGTAAGATCTGACAATTCTCATAGGAAAATACCCAAGGTCAAGCGGGCAATCTAAATAATCTTAGGTGGAATTCTGGCACTCCTCTAACCTTCCTGGATATTCATGACCAATTTAGCTCTCATGGTAAAGAAAATAATAATAATCTGCGCCTGCTTCAATGAGTTGTCCTACAGACAAGGAAAAGGCCATCATCACAAAAACAAAGTGGATCCACTTTTAGTCATTGAAATTCGAGAGCTTGGGACACTCTAGTAGAAATACAATAAGAGGAACATTGTCTCACTAATGTCACAATTGAAGTTTCAATCAGCTATATCCAACAAGCATTTCGCAAATCCAATTACTATGGTGGGCTAATAGAGTAAAGATCTAACTCTAAAAATCTCCAAGGATCTATGTTGAGAATGACAACCTACTAGAGAAAAGGGGCCAAACTCATTTGTTAAAGGTACCAAAAAACGGAAGAGAGCCTTGTCAGTGTTTCTACAAACTCCTTGTCAATAGGGCACCTGAAAGCAAATGCTCTATCTCTACCTACTTGAAAAGGCATAAACAAAGATGTTGCCGCTGGAGGAATATGGTAGTCAATCTCAACTTGTAACATACAAGAGCATAGCCTCAACTACCCATGTAGAATCCCTGAGCCATGTGGCCAACAACATTGGAGATAATCAGGCTAAATGATCATCTACAATTCGTAAGAAATGTTCATGGAAAGCGAGCTTGGCACTAAGTTATGATGGAGGAGACATCCAAATGACCAGAATTTACTATTGGTACGTATTTTTATTGATTGCCTCTTTCAAGGGAACAAAGTGACAAATACCTAAATGGATAAAGATGATAAATTAAGATGCAAATAGATCAAAGGGGTATGAAACCAATGACGTCAAATCTTAGGGAGGCCCAAAGAGACAATAATCTCAAAAGAACAATTAGCTGAATATGATTATCACTCTTGCCAAGTCACTTAAGGACTCAACTATATGAATACAAAAGGTAAGTTTGAAGATACTCTCAAAGCAAAGGGATTGAGCAGAAAAACTCAGCTTAAACAATTCATTGAGAAGTCATTCATTTGCAACCAAACACTACTGAAGCAGTTTGATGTAACTTCACTATAGACATCTTGCATATATACGTTCCACATCAAACAGCCAGAATTTAGGAACTTTTAGTTTATTAATGAGACAGGAATTGTATTCATATATACTTTCACAACAGCAAACACCTAGTAATTGGGGATTTCTAATCCCTCAGCTCTAATACCATGCGAGATTAATGCAACAGGTCAATAATCAAACAATAATAAACTCCACAAACAAAAGAGAGAACAACGATATATGGTCATGTTAAGGAACCAAAAGGATATCACAATATAGAATATGAACGAATGGATACCAAAAATGGATTCAATATAGATCCAAATGGATGATAAGGAGGAAGGCATTGGCCTCTATTCATTCACATACTGAAAAGTTACATTAAGGTGGGCCAACACATTAAAGTCCTAACCACAATACACTAAGTGCAAGTTACACATAACCCAATACTAAACCACAATCAAAAATAGCTCAAAGGGACCCAATAAGAAGGTTTCAAAATCTAGCAAACGACACTCATACTTCACAAATGCTAAGCAATATGAATGTTTGAACAAATATGAAATGTAGAGATACTATTAAATATACCAATGATGAGAACTTTGTTACTATGAACAGGACTAGAGAAGAGATCAGCAGGTATAGATTATGTGATGATCAAATCATTTACAAGAACTACATATACATTGCACCTTATCATAAATTCAAATAGGTCTTAGCAGAATGACATTCTTTGCCTGCCTCTGATTTCTTTAAAACTTTTTACTTTGGGAATTTTATTTGGGTCTCTTAAAGCAGATAGAAAACTTTCTTTCTTTATCTGAAATTCAAAGAAAAAAAATCTAGACTCCAAGACTACTGCACCACTTGTCCATTTTTCATAAAAATGGGAATCCATTAGCATGGGAAGTTTTCCTATCATGATGGATTGATTGGCTTAAGTATGTTAACTTTTTTCCTTGGATGCCACCAACAATGCTTCACAAATATATTAACCATCTATGTAGCACATTTGTAGGTTGTCTGGATTTATGAAGAACATTATTATACTAAATCTCAAAAATTCAACTTATGAAAGAAGCTAATTAAATTCACTTGCACTCTTTTCACTTCAAAAGCAAGTGCAAACATATTAGAAAGCAAGCAAACTTCCTGTGCAAAGTGCTTACAATTTGTAGAATCTCCATATTAATAGAAGATTACCATTTATGGCCCTTCACAACTATGATGATCCGTTGTTGATTAAGTAGACAGTTAAAAACACGCAAGTGCCAACTTTTGTGTTTTACTTGACTAGAGACAAGATTTATTGAACTACTTCACATATATTTGAACTGCAAAAGAGAACATGAAATACCAATACGAACAAACACCATGGTGAGCAGGATTTGGAAAAATGTAATCAGGATATTCATTTAAATTAGTAAATTACAGCCTTATAAGAAAATATCTATCAAGTGGCATAAAAACTTGGGCCCGGATACTATGAGATTCAGAAAATTACAGCAAGAGAGAGATGGGTAGCATTATTGAGCTAAAGGCAAAAACCTGAGTGCATAATACCTTCATGACTCATTCTTAAAAAACATTGTTGGACAAGATGTTTAAATTTCAAATATTGTGTCATATAGATGAAGGCCATGCTATGATGGTTCCAAAACACAATTTTGCAACCTACAAGAAGAAATTGAGCCATAATGCATCACCAATGTATCTCGATCTAGTCAAAGGAATTGCCTTTGAAGGATACTGAATGGGAAGGCCCAGAAAACACTACAGCTCCAGCATTCCAATTGCTTTGGGTAAAAAAAATTCGAGAGGGACCTGTTCTGATGTCTATGGACTATTTTATTAATTTAAAGATAGTAAGAAATGCCAAAAATTCATGCCCATCAATGAATGAAAAGGATTTTTGAGGTTCACCTTTGTCCTAGAAGGGATAGCAAAAGGGTTTGGAATCATTGAAGGTGGTCTTGCAGCATCAGATCAAGAGAACAAAGGGATTTTAAATAAACATTTATGAGAATAAAGGCTAACATGTAAAATTATTCCTAACATGGGAAAAAAAGGAAATGATTATAATAGATAGGTCTCTAAGCCCTAGAGTAGGATATGTCTTTAGGAACTTTTATATAGGTATTCCTTGAAATGATATGTCATTGAAGTGCAGTATTTACACTGCTCTTGATGTATCATAGTACTTATCTCTCATTCAATCTTCTCAAAGTAATTCTTTTTTTAATTGTATGCTTTGTCTGAAGACATTATTTCAATATCAACAGAGGCTCATTTGTGAAGTATTTCAGTATAGTTCGTCTTTCTTTGTTAAATAGTACATCTTTTTCAGAAATTCAAATATCAACTGATTTATCAGTTTCAGATGGTCAGGAACATAATGCGAAAAAATGTCAAAGCGAAGATACACAAGTTCAATCCACCTACGGACAACAATTCTGTACAGTGTGGAGCCTAATAATGCTGAAGAAATAACCAATCATAATATCTGAGAGAAAAAGGAATCATCCAAGCATGAAGGACAAACTTATGATATGTATACAAAAGACATTCTTCCTAAACAAGAGCAAAACATAAACACATCAGAATCTTTTCCTTTCAAGCCTTTTTCATTTCTATATGAAAATAAAATATTCATCCATTTGTGATAAAAAGTTAAGAGTGCCTCCTAGATTGATGTAACCAATATAATTGTTATCAGATGGTGTAATCTCTTAATAAAACATAAAAATAAGATAGCATGCATAAGCTAATCTCCATCAACGGACTGAGAAGCCTGTAAGTACATATCCCACTATATCTGAGATATATTACAACAATCCAAATTTTTAAGGAATATTCCATAAGTTGCTATCAGCTATATGTAAATTTGTTTCTTATGATTTAGAGATGATTGAGTCATCAATGCAAGTGATTTTACCTCACGAGCAGCAGTGCCCACAAAGTCTCCTTTATCATCATCCAGCATACCAGCTGGCAGCTCAAGAATTGTTTTTCCAACAGGAACTCTCGCCTGCACAGAAAGTTTCTCTTGTAAACAACACATATTCATCTTATTAATTTCTTCTCAATAAAGTCATCACAACTTTTGGAGAATACTGACTTGATTTTCCAGATTGAATTAAGAAAGTAGCAATAAGAATTTTTTTTTTGAACTAGAAGAGATATGGACCTGCTCTGTGAGCACTACAAAAGACTCCCTGCCACAATCCAAGAGCATCAAGACAGCAACTGCCCCACCTCGAGCAAACACAATGCCTGGAAGCTGAGATAAGGAAAAAATGAGTAATGTGTACCTCAAATTCAGACTACAACCAGAAGCTTACCATTAGAAGAATCACACAATTAGAATGCTTCCTATGTTCGAGTAAGAGAAATAATACCTAGAGTGAACTAGATATGACTACTGCAACGATATTCAGGCTTTGGGATGAGTCTTAGCGTAGACACAATTGATAGGAAGTTCAAAATCCTATGGACACCAAAATACAAATAGCTCTATACCAAGCTGATTCCTTTTCACAGTTACAATCTACTCTTAAGTAAGATTAATGAGTCCCACCAGATAAATAGAAGATTGCTGCTTTGGCCAAGGCTGGGCCATGGGCTCTTCCTATGATCCCATAGGCACTCCACTGGCCAAAAAAATCTAAAAGGCATCTCAAGCCTTTGTGTTGTCAAGACATGTTTAAGCAAGAGGAATTTCAAATGAGTGCTCAGGAAGACACTATCATTGACAACATTTTGATTGTGGGAGAGTTTGGGCACTTGGCTAAACAACTTATTAAAATATTTAATTAATAGAACCATCATGATTTTGGAGGGTCTCTGACTCTCCTCCAAGGGGTTTCAAGGAAGCTACTCTTTGTAGTGCACTTCAGCTTGTATATATTGACATTGCATTTTATTTCCCAATTGTTGCCAATAACTATATATTCATGTCTGATATTTCTGCTCATCATGGTTGGCATGTAGTAGACAGCTGTTTTAATTACTTTTGTTGTTAGAACATGGTGGCCCCAAAGTAGCTTTACATTGCTGAACCCTACATTGTAAAAGATGAGTCTAGTAGATAAGTTTATGTTAATATTCCTCAATAATGCATCAGAGGAATGGACTCAAGAACCTACTCCTTAGATGAAAAAGTAAGGAATAGGTGATAGTGAATGAGAAGAAGGAAATCAAATCTGTAAAATTATGGAGAAAGATTCAACCACATGATATAAACATCAAATAGATTACAATTTATGATATTTTTGTGAACATAACTTCATCACAGTATAGTGATATTCTCCAATAGTCCAAAGACAAATCAAGCTGGCAAGGACAAGGAGATGTCTCAAGAAAAGGAATGTACCTTGAATGTCAATGATAACCACAGAAAAAGAAAACTGGTCAAGCTTAATGGTGAAAAGATTGAAAACCTTGCAATGCATGGATTGATAACATGGATGACAAAGTGCAAGTGGAGATATTCCTGGGCATCAATCAAGATATGCCATAAAATGGTATGATCAGCTAGACACTAAGAAAAAGAAATCACAGATGATAATTAAGAACAAATTAAATAAGAATTCAAAATATGGAATACAAATAGCCTAAAGCATGAAAAAGGTGAACACGTAAAAGATAATAACACAAATGTTTGAGACAACTTATATTGGTAATGACCTTAAAAAACAATACATTATAAATGGTCTCAAAAGTTCTTTTGAAGAAAGTTTACCAATAGTGTCAGCATTAAATAGGCAAGACTCAAGACACATGATAACTGTGACAAAATAAAAACTATTGGATGACAATGAAGATGCATCGTACCCCAAACAATGATCAAAGAGATATTCAACAAAGTCATTAAGGAAGAGAAGTAAAAAGTAGACAGCTTAAAGTGGGTGCATCTAAATTATTAAATGGGAGGAGATGCAGAAGAGGAATATCCTATGAATTTTAACCATTTGCAATGCAAAAACTTGAGACACTAAGGAATAGCCATTGAATTTGAAGATCAAACCAAAGGAAGAGATATATGCATTATGGACACAATTGATATGAGCAGGTGACGGATACAAGAATCAAAGAGAATAAAGCATGAGCAATAGTTGTAATAATAGCAATAAGTGCACTTGTTTTCTGGTAGAAAGAAACAAAAAGGGTATCCTATGATACAATGTCAACAATTGAACAAATGGGGATACTTTGCCAGATACTGTCCTTAAAGACAAGTACAAAAACTGTGCACTCAATGTTGTCCAAAAATCATGAGGATGAGGAATATCCCAAATTCATCCCAGCCAACATGGTTGAATTAAAGACAATGTAGAGTACTTTGCAAACACTAGAATGCTAAAAGTGAATTAGAAAAATTTGTACATAGAAAACAAAGTTTTTCATGGTTATTAACTGTATATATTGGTAATATGGAGCTCATCAAACTTTTGCTCACTAACAAATTCATTCAAAAATATAAAACTAACCATGATTAGAAGGGGCACCCAATGGTAAAATGTTGACAGCTGGATAAATAGGGACACTTTGCTAGAGACTATCCACAAAGACAAGTACAAAAAATTGTACAATAATGTGGTCCAAAGGATCATTAGGATGAGGGACGTCCCAAATTAATCCCGATTCCTGACCGACATGGTGAATTGAAAACAAAAAAAAAAAGATGAGTCACTCATAGGCACTAGAATGCCGAAAATAAACTAGACAAGTTTGTAAATGGAAAACAAAGTCTTTCATGGTTATTAACTGTATATATTAGTACATACTTTTACACACCAAATTTATTCAAATATATAAAAAGGAGCATTCTGCAAATAAATAGCAATTTTAGCCAACAAACAATATTTATAAATATCATTGTTATGACCATCAACTAGATTATCTACTAGAGTTTCTAGTGAATCTTGATTATTAATAATAAGAACAAATGAAACAGGAACAAATGGTTTTTGCCTTTATTTCAGTATCTGTTTAGGAAAAAATAAGATTGCTAGACACATGCCTAAAAAAACCTTAAAAATACCTTTGATCCTGTTTCTTTATCCACAACCTCAGCCTTGAACTTCAGAAACCCTACACGTTCTCCAAACATGTCTACACCCTGGTTATAATTACATAAGCAATAATTAACAATTAAACAACCCCAAATATTACAATTATGGAAATATGATGTCCTAAAAAGCAATCATTTATAGTTTTGCAGCTTATCTGAATTGCAAACATAATCAGTTTACAAAACTCTGACAACCATAGAACCAGCAACCTAGTTAATTACTTGCCATGCCAACTTTCTCTTGAAGAAGCCAATGGACCAAGCATCTATAAACAATTGTTTGAATTAAATTAAACACTAAAATACCGCCTGAAATCATGAAAGTTATTAGCAAATAGGAATACTGGAACTAAAAAAAAACTTGTCAGTCCATCGACACACAAAATGATAGGGAATTCACAATAAAGTATATCCCAAGAGATTTTGAGAGATATATATAATATAAGATATCTATTCTCAATCTAATTAGTTAGCATGCCATCAATATCACCAAAAACTACATGAAACTATAAGGAAATGAATTATAAATGAAAAATAAAAAAAATTGTGTCCAATTAATCCATGGTAAATCTTTGTTTCTTATTGGTCTTTTGGGTGGTTCAAATAACCACTAGAACCTAACTGCTAACATAATACTTAAGGTCATGTGATCTAATCTAATAACCTTCCTTTCTGTGATCCACAGAGACGCATCCCCAGCCCTCAAACCCCAATCTCCATTCCCAATGGCATTTTGGATATGGGGGGCAGCAGGGGACATTCCCTGGCTGTCCCCAAAATCTTCAAATCTTTGAAACGTATACAGAACATGTTACAGAAATAGGAAACGCTGTGAGAATGTTTGGCCTTCTCTGAGACAGTCGGGGACATCTGATACATCCCCCAACCATCCCAAGAATGGCCAGATGTCCCTGGCAGCAAGGCAAATTTTTATAATGTTTAAAAAGAAAAGTGTTCATAACATTAAGAAAAGACTGTTAAATATATCATGACAGCATTATAACAGCAGCAATAAATATATCAAGATAGCAGTATAACAGCAATATAATTTATCATGACAGCAGCAACAATAGTACGACAGCAATAAATATATTATGATTCAGATTCATAGCTAAAGATATAAGTTATATAACAGTTAACACTAACAATGATAATTTGGATTTCTAGTTTCATTGTTCAAAAAAGTCTCAAACTTAAAAGTTTTCAATATGGTATTAAAGTAGGTTATTATTGTCAGTTGCAAAAGAGATTAAAGGTGTATTGGCCACGGTCTGGTATACAGTGCTATTGTGTGAGAAGTACTGAAACAATTTCTTTTTGGAATGTAGTTGGCATGCAAGCTTTTGCAGAAATCATCCAACATCATTTTAATAGTGTCATGTTATATTGCTGCTGTTATACTGTTGTCCATTAACTTGTAATATATTGCCCTCCCCAAAAAATGGCCCTTGGACTGCCATCCCTGAAATGCATCCCCTGCTGTCCCAGTCCCAGAAATACCATGGAGCATAGCTTCCTTGTTATCTTCCTAACACTTGTAATGTCCCCTTTTTCGGCATGATCGTGTTTGATGGTGGTTAGCCTATTACTTAACTCTCGTAGGCTAACAGGTTGGGTTAGAGGGTCAGTGGCATTATTTGATGGGTTTTGTCGTTCTCATCCTTTGACTTCAGTGATTGGCTCACAACAGGCCTTGGCAGTTCAGTGATTGATAGCTTCTGACGGCACGTCAATACAACAGGTTATGAGCAAGATATTAATATTCTCATGAATTGAAGTGTTTTAATTTTATTTAATGGAATATTATAAAGTTGATTTGACTTTATAATAAAGAATTCACTTAAATTTATTTAAGTGAAAATTAAAACACTTTATCAAAAGGGGCGCCCATTTATTTATTCATTGACTATTGAAATGTTTAAAATACATTTTAAATGTATTTTAAAGTGAAATTGGCGTCACTTTTTGGAGTTGCGCGCCCTTTTGTGCATATAAGGCAGCCAAAGGAAATTACAACTCTATTATTGACTATTTGACATTTTCTCTTGGCTTTGGCTTTGCTTGCTTCTCTGAGACAAGGGTTTCAGGAGTTTGCTTATCTCTGGAGAACGAAAACTCTTCACAGATCTGTGATTGTGAGACTGTGAAAGATCAGTTGAATGATTGCAACAGCGGGGGCTTCAACTCAGAAGTTTCTACAGTGCTTAATCAGGGATTTTTGCGCATATTCAGTAGAGTTCTTCAATAAAAATATAGAAGGGTTTGTGAGACAGGCGCCTATCTTCATCTGGTGATCATTCCTATTATGGTCGTTCTTTCCTTACAGATGGCGTGGTTTCTTCTTGAAGGGCATGGCTCTTAGATAAAGGGCATTTGGAGTTTTCTGGGAGAAACGCCTTCTTTATTAAGGGTTTCTCATCTCCTTCATTGGCGTCTAGCTTGTACCTTTCATTTGCTTCAGTTTTCAGGCTGGAGATTGCATTCAGTTGGATTCTACGCTTGAAATTGTCAGTTTTCATCATTCTTGGCTGGCAAATTGGACTAATTTCTTATTAAAATAATCTGGAGTATTTCGGGGATGTCTGAAATTTGTAATCTCTTTGTTTCAGTTATTTAATACCTTTTGCACTTCCATTTGATAAATTTAAGCTCAGTTCTGAGTTTTATGAGCTTTTATATGCTGCACCCCTTCTATTTCTCTCTAGAAACTTTCTTAAAAAACTAAAAAACACATAAAAAAAATCAAAACAACAAGGGTTTGAGAGGAGCCAGTTGGGCTCATCACAACACTCCCTAAAAGAAAAACATGTGCATCACAAAAACTTGGACCAATTTTTGGGTCCACACTTTATTCAATTTTTTAAGTCTTCAATATTCACTATACACTTTCAGATATGGAATTCCTTACCAACAATTGAAACCCCATTCAAGCATGTCATTGCCAGGACTTCCTCTATCCCCTATCCTACCCAACTGACTCCCCTAGACATCCTATTAATGCCCCATCAAATTTGGCACACCCCTATACATGTGGAATCCTTTTGGAACTTATGACCTATTAAAATGATCTTTCTTCACCATTGCCACCTTTATTCTATAACCCTAGAGTGACATCTCTATTGTACAATATACAAGTTTATCAATGGGTTTGCATGAAAGGAAGCGACTAATCTTAGAGGTTGAGCACAAGACCTGAAGATACTTATCTCACAATATGGCCTTCTGTATTTAATATTTGCAACAAAACAATAAGAAAGACAAATGCTTACTATGTTTAAAACAAAGACCAATAAATTCACATCAACACAATAGGTTTAAACAAAACTAATTTACTGGACATAACCACAATGTTAGATTTAAGAAAAGTAAATAACTTAGAAGTACACGATGTTACTTGCCAAGATGAAAGATGAGTGCTAATAGAAAAATCAACACCAACCTCTATCATAATTTACTTATCAAAATCTTACACAAGAGCACAATGATTCAAATTAAATGTATGAATAATCTTTGCAGCATGTTAATGATTACATGCAGCGTCGTAGTAACTTCCAGCGATATCATTACTATGGATAAATTAAATAATAGCTCTCAAGCTATTTAATTTATTATGAATCAAAAGGCACGATTTATAAAGTCACTTCGATTTGTTAATAAAGATAAATATTAAATGAAGAGTCATCACCATTTGTTAAAGATTAAATATTTTCTCAAGAGGCGCGATTTCTTACAAGGCCGACCTTGTTCTAAATGGCGCGATTTTTTAAAGAAGACGTATTTCCCTTGTGGCCGACTAGTTTGGGAAGAGACACGTCCTTCCATCTAAAGATGTATATATACTTGATGTTGTTGTTCACTATGATCATTCAAGTTTGATTTATTCAAGCAAGTAAGTTCAATTCAGTCAAGTGCGAATTGCATTAAGAGCAGATTGCGAATTGTTTCAAGGGCAGAGTTAGATATTGGAAGGTGCAGATTATCATCTGCCATTGCATCTTGTGTAGGTGCTGAAGGTTGGCCTTGTTATTGGCCTCATTGTAAAGAGGATTGTTGCCTCTAATTATATATATAAGAGAGATCTTTGTTGCTGGGTTTTTTCTCCCTCAAGAGGAGGGTTTTCCCAGGGTATCTGCTGTGTTGTTGTGTCTGATTTTGAATTAATTTTCTGTGCATTAAATCTGATCATAAAAATTTACATGGTATCAGAGCGGGTTTGAGAGGATCGTGATCAGATTTTTGCTAATCAGCATACCCTATTTGTTCACTAAGTCGAGATGGTGAATGGTTTGAAGATCGAGGATAGACTCGAGGGTGCATCCAACTTCACATCATGGAGGTTTAGGATCATGCTTACTTTGCGTGAAAATGACTTGGGTGAGTTATGTTGGCGTAACAACTAACACCTCTGGAGTACAAGTTGTTATGAACAGCCTATGCACACTACGCAATGAGTGCTCTTCGAATTATTGAGGGGAAGCTCCCTCGATGTTCTTTGACAAATATACTTTGTAAAGAAAAATAAGCTAAAACTACTTCCTGTCTTTTTGTTTCAGCTGCTAGAGGCACAAGACTTTCTTGAAAGAACTTTTACGTTGCAGCTGAGTTTTCTCTGGTTTTGCAAATCAACTAAACTACAACTTATATCTATCCAATCTCCTCAGGAAAACAGAGCAAGAGGAAACGGAGCAAGGTTTGACTATCTGACGATAAGCGGGTTTAGACTCTCTACTTGAAGGCAAGGTGGGCACAACTATCATCTCAATCTAAACCAACTTATTGGGCACAACAGATTTAAGAATTTACCAAGACGATCTTATGAAACCCTAGGTGGTATAACACTTGATCGAATCAGCAAAGCCTTCACAAAACAGCCTTTATCTTTATAATCTCACGAAACCCTAGGTGGTATAACCTTCAATTATATTGATAAAGATTCACAAAACAGATTTATTGCTGCAACTTCTCGAAACCCTAGGTGGTATAACGATCGATCACAACAGTAAATTAACACAAAACAGCCTTATCACTTTAATCTTTTGGAACCCTAGGTGGTATAACAATTGATTTCAATGACAAAGATGTTCAAACAGATATCTAATCTATGGAAAGAATTCAGCATCACAATCTTTCGAAACCCTAGGTGGTATAACAATCAATTGCAATATTGAAGACACATGAACAAATACGAAAAAGAGTAATATTGAGGGCAAGGGGGGCACAGCATATATTCCTCTCTCAAGCAAAAGTTATTTACAAATGAGCGTAAGCGCTTATTTATATACATCAAGGTGTAGGGAACCCTAAAATCACCTTGTGTTATCTATAGTTCCTGCAATGCATGCAAGCAATGCGCCCAACCCTAATTAAGCAAACTATACAGTTAACTGGGCAACTACCCTCAGTTTAACTGAAACAGCTAATCTAAAAATGGACAATTGTGCGAGCATGCACGTCCTTATTAAAACAAGTTAACTGGAAGACTATCATCAGTTAACGAAAACCCTAAATACAACTCCAAGTGTAAGAAGGCGATTCTCAGAATAGATATGCATGTGATGACAACCCCGAGTTAACTGAAAGGGTAACATCCAGTTCAACTTCGTTATTGTAGCTCATCTGGCTATTACGAGAGGTGAAACAAGTTCGCTATATTGTGATCTCGAGCAATCAACCCCTCAATGAGAATGTTAACTGTATCACCATCTGGAGCGATGAGACTCTGACGAAGGATGCTATGTCGATGCAGCATGTCCTCACCAGCTGTGATCTGAGACTGAAGTTCCCTTCTGCTCCTCGTTGCTTCATCGAAAAGTGTTGACATGACTGTAAGCTGAGTAACCTTACAGCCAACTGTCTCCCCACTGAAAATGATATGAATGAGTGCCTGGAGTTCTGATTGAACATCTGTAAGCTCCACGTAGGCACCACCCTCAATCTGATAACGGCACGGTAAGCGAGATACAAGAGTCCTCACAAACCGGAGTGCACTGGTGATGTGCTCTCTACTCTCAGCCAACTCTGATGCTAAACTGTCTTCTATCTTAGCTCACGAAAACCAATGTGTCTTCCAAGAGTAGATAGCCTCTCACAATCCCTCTGCATCAGGTAGGTACGTGTCATAAGCCAAACTTCGGTGAGCAATCAAAATTTCATCCCTGGGTTTGTTAATAATATATCCCGTTCCTCATCCTGAAGACCGATACGGAGCTCTCGTGCATTGTACTGCAACTGATATAACTCTGTAAGCATAGTACGACCTCTAGCAACGAAATCTTCCTCCCATTCCTCCAAACGCTTGCCATATGTAACTAAATGATTGAGCTGACTTTGCTCTGCTGGTGGCTCAAGCATCGGTGGGAGTGTGTTAATGGCTTCTGGTCTGTGCACAAGACTAGAAATGTACTGACGAAGCTGTCTGATTTCAGCCTTGAGGGCTGCCTTATCCTCTCCGTCCTTTAGTATTCTGTCCCTGGCACTATCTGTAGCAACTTGAAGAAGATCAACCTGAGTCTGGCGTGTGTTGCGACCAAGGTTGACTGTGATAACTTCAAAATCCTGAGACTCTAAATCAGCCAAGCTCTTCCCCTGCGGAGGTACAGCAGTCTCGATAACAACCTCCATATCAATGTTTCTCTCTACGTGAACCATGTTCTTAACTCTCTTATCTGGCGCATCTTGATAGATGTCATCGAAATCGGAATGATTGAGAACATAAGATGGCTGCCTCCTCTTCCTTCCTAGCTGAGTCTCGATCCAAGATGAATCTCTGCTAATGCTACTAGAAGG
>VDFB02367867.1:0-14519 GCA_007258455.2 Sequoia sempervirens | reverse complement strand
GATGAGATGGGAATGGTGGATGAGATTGGAGAAAAATGTCTTCACTATGGTGCTCATGTCAAAATACGAAGGAAATTTGGCTCCTTGCTTTGCTAGTTCAAGCATGTATAATGAAGGGTTAAGCCTCATCATGATATTGACGATCTTATGGTTTTCTAGATTTTGAAGAATTTCAGTTATTTCATCATGAGACATCCCAAAGGGGATATCCTCTCCTTGGGCTTCTTTTGGTGGGTTTTGTGATGATGTTGGAAGGTTAACTATGAGATTTCTAGACCCAATGGGATTCATTTCAAGAGTGTCTTTACTTAAATCTCTTGAAGAGGGTGTTTCTTTGTTGGCTTCCATGCTCTTCTTGTATTGAGATCTAGTTTGAACCATAAAATAAGGATCAATTTTTTAAGAATGGGAGATGAATCTCTTGATTCTTTGGATTGATCTTTACTTTATGCCCAAAGTAGAAAATTATAGGATATCTTGAGGATCGAAAGGTGATATGATGATGATATAAGGGATGGATGATGTGGATGTTATGATCTTTTGATAAATCTTGAAGGAGATATTAGGCTTTTAGGACTTCCAGATATGTTTCAAATTTTTTATTTTGATTTGATTTTGGATTTTGGATTTGTCCTTGATTTTGAACAAAAAGACCCTAGGATGTTTGGATGATTATCTAAGGGTTATATTTGATCAAAGATGATAATTTGAATATGTGTGGGGAGAAGGATGCGTCTACCCACACCTATTCAAACAAGATGATAGTCTCACTAAGCATATGAAGAAGGATTCATCTAAATATACTGAGTTAAACAAGATGATTTTGATAACTTTGACTAAGCATATGCAAAAGGATGTATCTACACATACCTAGCCAAAGGTGACTTTGATAAAGTTTTCAAGGATTTAGTCTCAATGATTTTGATGATTTTGATTTTTCCATAAAGCCTAGTATTAAGGATGATTTCAAGATTTTCCAAAAAGTGATTGCGAGATGATGTTTGTT
Source organism: Sequoia sempervirens (assembly GCA_007258455.2). NCBI lineage: Eukaryota > Viridiplantae > Streptophyta > Pinopsida > Cupressales > Cupressaceae > Sequoia > Sequoia sempervirens. Next base: position 13,513 of record VDFB02367867.1, on the reverse strand, counting down.
TTGATGTTTGAAGGATGGATGAAATTTTTTTTTATTTTATTTCATCCTAAGATGAACCTAAAAAAGGCACTTTTTTTTCCTAGACCTAGGTATTGAAGAGCATACAATGCTTCTATAGACTTTTGTAACCAAGAAATGATTCCATTTTAACATACATTTTTAGATTTCAAAACAATGACTTTTGTTTTGGGACTTAAATTTTTTGAGGATCATGAGGCTTCAATCATACATGAAAGTTCATTTTTCTTAGCTTTGCTTAATGGATTTATTTTACAAAAACACTTTCTTTGATTAAGTTTTCAAACTAAGATGTCTAATGTCTAAATTTCTTCAAAACCAACAAGATATGTTATGTGGAAATTCGATGAACTCAAGGAAAAGGTTTTCCCATTTTTTACTCTAGTAGAAAATAAGAGATGCAATCCAATGTTTAGAAACCTCTAAGGATGTAAATCCCAAGGGAAAGCAATAACATATGGATTAAGTCAATTGTATTTTTCTTCCAAAGGGTTTGAAATTTGGATGAAAATGTTAAGTGTTTGTTTCCAAAATGTTTTCAATCAAACAATGCATTTTGTAACCCAAGAATAAGTACAAACCTATGGATGTATAAGATAATATTTGTTGTATTCCCACTTGAACAAGTCCAGCTATGCTTATCTTTAGCGAATGGTTAGATGCTTGACCCCACTGGCTCCCCTCCATGACACTCACTTATACGGGGCAGCCAAGCATCAACACCCATGAAACTCCCATAACATGTTTTCCATTTCTACTAAAAGGCCATAAAAGTGTGGGGTGGCTTGAGAATGAACATTCTTGCACCAACAAATAGATTAAAGGATTTTGGACAATTCTAGCACATGGGTTCTAGTAAGGACTTTCCATTCATGGAGATTAACCCATACAACAAGAGTCCCCTTTTGGATCCATCTTGTCGGAATCAACTGCGTGATATTGGAATTTACTCCAATACCCACATTTATACTGGTTGGAAATACTTCCTTTGGATGTAGAGTGTTACTGGTTGGAGTCGCTCCCTGGTGAGTAATTTCCTCCTCAAGGTAGGCCCCTCTAGGATAAACAAAGAGAGTAAAGAAAATCCATAACTCAATCAATCTTGATGGCAAACAAAGAGATATAATATACACCTATAATGCCCCACTCACACTCACACCTCACACACAAGATCTTGTTCAACTTTAAACCCAAATCTAAGTGTGGAGGTGATTGCTTTATCTCACCCTAAAGTCATGAAAAGGCCTTTTGATTCTCGTCCTTAAAGTGTGAGAGAAGCACATACGTCCTTTTTCAATGCCTTTAGTTTAAGTAAGCTTTCACAAAAAACAAAGTTGCACTTGTTATTTTTAAATCCACAAAGAAAAATGTGAGCTTTTTTAAGCACCAAAAGACATGTGAGAGATACTTTGTTCAATTGTTAATCCAAGAAACAAAATCTAGAAAGTTGTGATCCTAAAGTTTGTTTTAGCCTTTGCAAGAAGAAATTGAAAGATTCTTTTTTAAACCCAAACAAAAATTAGTGTCCTGAGAAAGAAGAGATAACATTTTCATGAAAAAGTGTTTAAACACACACTAAAGTGTTTAAACAAACACTAAAGTGTTAAAAAAACACTTCAATCTTTCAAAACATTATCTTCATGCTTCGTTTTCCTTCATCTATTGTCTTCGCTTTTCTTTGTTCTCCTTTTTTTTCCTCATTTTCCTCGCTTTCCTTTTACCTTTTTCGCTTTCTTTTGTTTCCCTTTTACTTGATTCCAATGCTTAATTTTAACCTATTTCCTACAAACATCACAAATAAGAGTTACACATGTATTACAAAACGATAAAAAATATTTAAAAAAATAAAAATAAAAATAAAACTCACAAGACATGTCCACTATTTTGATAAAACAAAATTAGCAAGCCATTGGCGAGTTTCAGTATGATGAAAATAACCCCATGATACAAGATCATTGATTAAAAATTTAATTGACTTAATAAATAATGAAAGATATCCTAAAAGGGTATTATATCATACTATCAAGCCAACCAAAGTACCAATTATAAAAAAATAATAACAAAAGTTTAGTTTAAAAAAAAAAAAAAACTAAATGTGAGAATGAGATAACATGGATAAATGGTCTAAGCCCTAGCCACAAATACCTAGACTGGTGATAATCACTAGGTACTTTTTTTCATGTTAATGTCATTGCACATATGAAAAAATAAATAAATGCCATGCATTGGAAAGGGGTTTATATAATGTTAAAGATAGTGTCATTTACTATATGCATCAGATAAGTTAGTTTGGCATTAAAGTGAAACCCATAAGAACATTGTTGGCTTTTTTTATCTGTCCTCTATCTGTCCTCCCAAGATGGCGCAACAAACATGATTCACCCTTTTCTATGCATTGATTGGTGAATATAAACAATGGCTAAGATAAACTACTTTTAGCATGATGAGCACGAAACAATGGTGGACCTATCAAATGAGAAAAAATAAGTTAGCCACCACTAGTTTTTACTTTCTCCCCTTTTGACCTATATCATGCAGCTAGAGGTTTAAACTAAAAAAGAAACAAACATACATGCTAACTCCTCTAGTGTACCATCATTTAAGAGCACAATCACAAAATAGATCAAAAGATTATTTCCATAGTGCTTAATCATAAAAATAAAGCACAAATCTAAGAACCAAGACATAGCAGGTATAGAGGGCACACATTTACTTCTAACATTGTTTTGAACAATAGACAAAGAATGGTTAGACTTTTAAATCCTAATGAATAGGCATATGATATAGACTGCGCCAATAGTAGGTGAAATTTTTTATTTTAAAAAATAAACGCTTCCTTTTAAGGTGTAGTTTAGATGCCAATAACTATGCATAGCTTCAGTTTTGCATATTGCTTTCAATGCCAAACTCAAATTTCCCACAAGAATTCCTTCTTTCAAAATATGTTTGAATTGTGGAGTTTGATATTGACTAAGTTATTCTAATTTGTAAGGAGAATTTGTTTACATCTGCGTGTACTATTCTTGAGTTGTTTTACAAGAATGATTTATAGCTCTATTCATTTCCTTTGGAATGATATGAATAGTACAAATACACTTCCCTTAACATCAAAAAAAAGAAAGAAAGAAACCAAAGCACTTATCCAAATGTATAAGCGTAAATTTTTGTGTATATCTTATTATTTGTACTCATTTAAGTAAAACCTTTGTAGCTGTACAATTTTTGGTTTACATGACAGTTACCTAGACAACAGTACTAGCTAACATGAGTTGAATCTAAGCATAAGATTTATTTTTTTATTTTTATTTTATTTTTCTTCTAACATTCAACAACAAATGCAGCTTTGATGTGAGGCGCAACTTTCCTAGATTTGAGACACCTGTAAGGAAGTCTTGTTTTCTAGTAACCATACATAACCAACAAATTATATTTATTGGAAAGCTTATAAATACTCTTTGAAATCTAAAAAGCTCAAAGACAAAAACTATCACATGATCATATGACTAGTTAAGATGTCAAAACATTTCATTTGAAAGCAGAAGCATTGATATTATCATATAAGAAAATAGCTAACAAATAATATGAATTGGTTCTAATTTCCATGTAGTTAGAATGTCTACAACCTTGAAGTTTATTGGAGGTTCAGCCCTCCTAGTGCCACAATGTGGATGATAAATCTGCAACATGTTTAGATCTCAACATAATAATATGTTAGTCATTTGAAACACATTAAATTCAACATCCTTATGAAATACTCAACCATGCTAAAATATGCAAAACTAAATAGAACAAAATAACTAATTGCAAGCATATAAGAATGTGATCAAAACTTTATCTCATATTGGATTGGTGCTATTGTGGAAAATAGCCCTTTCCCAACCCTTGACAAGCTTGATGTTGCAAATGATGGTGGACAAAATCAGCTCTCAATTGAAGAGAGCGAATCAGCCAATATTTGTGATCAAACGAGGACTTCCAAGTTGAAGGATGAAGCCCTATTTAAAGATTCTCTAAAGCTAAAAGAATTCTAAGGAGAGAAATGGGACTTAAAAGAAGATAATGAAAGAGCCACCTTCGTCAACTTGTGATAGGGTTAGAGGGATGTTAAATACTTTTGGTCAATGTGCCAAAGAGAGAGATTTCAAATCTAAATTTGAGATAATGCTGAGTTTCTAATTTTGGTGCAAGGGACAAAAAAGACCCTCAAATGTTTTGTTGTACGTACATGTCCACCTTGTTTTGAAAGTTCAAATTGAGTGAATTCCACCCTTATGCCAAGTTGAAAGTAAACAAAGATTTTGGATAAATCAACAAATGCAATTTCATGCAAGTGGCAAAATTCCAGAGAATACAAGGATTAGATTAGTATCAACTTAATTAATTTGGATGATGTTAGATATTTTGGACCCTTTACTTAGGATTTATGGATTTCCAAAATAAAATAAAAGGAGATGAAAGGTGATAGCCATTTAGTTAAATAATTATTTGATTTATTTAGCTAAGGTGGATAGTGATAGGATGAAATTAAATAAAGCTGAATTTATTTAATTTTATGTTGACGCATCCTAGAGATTAATCAATTAAAACCTAGCCTAGCCTTTTAATTGACAAGGAATATGATTGGTTAAACATGTACTGTATGTCAATTTGACATGGTCTATAGATCTCAACTAACTACTCCTAAAAGAAACGCTCTCTACCTAATCCTCCTGGTAAGTTCATTAAATATTCCATAATACCAAATTTTACCCCAAGTTTTGTAAACCTGAACCCTTGAACTTTAAAAATCTAAACCCCAAACACTAACCATTCATATTTTGTATCCTACCCAGAATTGAAATTTTGGCTGTCTGTGGAAAATCCACCAAATTTCATTCCCTTATGCCATGTAATTTTTTCCTAGGATCTTACTACATGTAGACCCCCTTAAGTTATCCTATTACCCTAAACCCTAAAATATAAATTCTAAACTGTAAACCCTAAAGCCATCATTTTTTATTTAAAGGATCTTAATGAAATTTGGTTTCCTTAGGAAACTTCACCAAATTTTATTCACTTGAGCCATGCAATTTTCTCCTAGGACCTCACTAGACATAGATCCTCTTAAGCCTTCATGTCACCCTAAATCATAATTTGGATTTCTTAAGGGTTCCCAATATGAAATTCCTTTAAGGGGATCAAATTTTTAAAATTTTGTGATCAAAAGTTCTCAAGGCAAAACCAAATTTTTAACAATACCAAGATCATGGAAGATTATAATAAGGAATGGTGATTTTATGATCTGGTTGGATCGTATGAAACAAGAGTAGATCCCCAATCAACCATTCCACAAGTAAATGTTCTTCACTCACTCTGGTAAGTTCATTGAGACCCAAGGCACCAAAACTTCAATTCTAAGTTTCCTTTGTAAACCCCTAAAACCTAAACTCTAAAATGTAAACCCTAAAACACTAAACCATTCATTTTTTCCCACCCGGGACCTTAGAAGTGGAATCTATTGTCTTAGGAAAATCCACCAAATTTCATTCCCTTATGCCATGTAATTTTGTCCTAGGATCTTACTACATATATCCCCTTAAGTTATCCTATTACCCTAAACCCTAAACTCTAAACTCTAAACCCTAAACCCTAAAGCCATATTTTTTTCTTTAAATGATTTAAATGAAATTTGGTTGCCTTGGGAAACTTCACCAAATTTTATTCACTTGAACCATGTCATTTTCTCCTAGGACCTCACTAGACGTAGATCCCCTTAAGCCATCTTTTCACCCTAAATTGTAATTCAATTTCTTAAGGAGTCCCAATATGACATTTCTTAAGGGGATCAAAGAAGTTCTTAAAATTTGGTGATCAAAGTTGTCCAAGGCCCAACCAAATTTAACAATAATAAGATCCTACAAGATTATATAATATTAATAGTTTATTGTATTTTCATTCAAGTAACATGTTCCTTAGACATATAAATGAGGCTTACATATAATTTTATCATTTGTATTCAATTATTTAAGGCCATTTATATTGGATTGTTTAAAGGTATTTCCCAAACATGTATCTTACATCTTGAAATTACAAATATAATGCAAGTTCACTCATATCTTAAAGATCACATGGATCCATTCAATAATATTCACAATCCACCTCCACACCATCCATCTCCACCACCTTCACCTCCACCTCCACCCACTCGACCTTGTAACCCCCCACCTCCACCACTTGAAATCAATGAAGATGCTTGTTTGCAAGCACAAACCAATGCCAATGTTAGAACCATCCAAGATCAAATCAACATTATTCAAAATGAAGAATGTGTCGGACCTCCTATGAGGATGTTTGCATCTAGGATGAAAACCCTTGTTGATGCTGTTAGGGCTATGGATGGGATAGTAGATGAGCATCGACAATGGCTAGAGGAGAGGAGAACTACCTACTTTAATATTTTCCATTATGAATTTAATAAGTTGTTCTAGTTATAAGAAAATTAAAAAATCTCCTACTTGTCATTTGCATATATATTTTACAACTATGGATATTTGAATGATTGTTTTTCAACTCAAATAAAGAGTACTTTTATATTTTCCATTAGAAATTTAATAAGCTATTTGAATTTATAGTATAGTTGTAATGACAAAAAATGTCAACAAGGATTTCATTCTATGATAGAATCTCAATAAGGATTTCATTCTATAGAATAGGGTTATTGATATTTGAAAGATTCTTTTGAACTAACATAAAAGAGGACTTTTATATTTTATCAACAAGGATTTCACTATGTAGAATATGGTAGAATATAGGGAAAATGTATGAATCGATAGTATTAAAATCAAATACCTAAAAAATCAAACCCTAGGACCTTAATCTTAATAATGATTTCATTTTGTAGAATAAGGTTATGGGTATTTGAAATATTTTTTTGAGCTAAAATAAAAGACTACTTCAATTTTTTCCATTATGAATTTCATAAGCTATTCTGGGTATGTGCAGGATCTTCATGGAAAAAATAGGCCCTTAAGTGGCAAAAAATTCAGAAAAATCAGTGTTAGGCAACTTGACATAAAAATTTGAATAAGTTATCTATATTATTTCAAAAATATGTAAGAATAGAATCTATACAAAATTGAATGTAGTTTCTAAACTACTAGGTTTATTTAAAAATAAATAAAAAATCTAGAAAATTTGAAATTTCAATGCAATAGCGGCTCCAAATTTTAGGGAAAAATAAGAAGTAGGTGTCTATCCACACCAACTCAACCATGTAATAAAATGATAATATTTTTAATAAGATTTTATATATAAGTAGAGGGACTCATGTCCAGATGTGATGCATATTTTTTTGTGATTTTCTTTCCAAGTGAATAATTAATTATGAGTTTTTATTACAAATTTTAAAAAAATATAAAAATCCTATATGTCCCAATTTCAATCTTTAACTTTGTCAAAACTTCATGAAATTTATTTTTATTTTTAAAACCTATAGTATGTGAAGCATAGGAATGTGACGCATGTTTTGATTCCAAAAAATGTGATACCATTTGGAAAGTTATAGATTTTTTCAATCAAACCCAATGCATCAAGAATTTAGTCATAATTCTAAAGAAAAATAATAATTATTATTTATTAAACTCAAAATAAATCATAACTTATATTGGTAGAAAGCTAAGAATACCCTCTAAAAACCCTTTTCATTTAATAAATTTTGGGTAAAACAAAATCATCAACCACATACCCTACAAATACCCATAATATTGCCACTTTTTGGCCCATCATGATCATGCACATACCCTTCTAATTATTGGAAAATCAAAAGAATCTCCCTCCTGCATATGTTTTACAAATATGGGTATTTAAATTTATTTTTTGAGCTAAAATGGAAGTTTACTTTTATATTTTCCATTATGAATTTAATAAGCTATTGCAGTTTATGGACCAGTCAACAAAGATTTCATTCTATGATAGAAAATCTCAACAAATATTTCATTTTGTAGAATAGGGTAGAATCCATGGAAAAGGTATTGATCAAAAGTATCAAACATCAAATATATAGAAAACAAACCCTAAGACTCTAATCTAAACAATGATTTCATTATGTTGAATAGGGTTATGGGTATTTAAGAAAAAAAATTGAGCTAAAATAAAAGAGTACTAATAAGCTATTCCAATTTATAGTATAGTTGTAATGACAAAACAATCTTGACAAGGAATTCATTATGTAGAATAAGGTTATAAGTATTTGAAATATTTTTGAGCTAAAATTGTACTTTTATAGTTTACCTTATGAGTTTAATAATCTATTCTAATTTATAGTATAGTTGTAATGATAGAAAATCCCAACAAGAATTTCATTTTGTAGAATAGAGTAGAATCAAGGGAAAAGGCATGAATCAATAGAATCAACTATCAAATACATAAAACTAAAACCCTAGGACCCTAATCCAGCAATGAAGCACAAATGAACATAGAAATATAAAATGATAAAATAATATTACCAACAATCTCTATGCCATGGTTAAATCACCTTCATTGCTCTTCTCCATTTTACTTTATATCAAAGATAGTAGTTGTTGTTGTCTCTAGCTAGCTAAGGTAGAAATGAAAGGGAAATGTCTCTTTTATAGAAAACCAAATTTGAATGAAGGGTCAATATCAAATAATGAAGATCAATGGATATGATTGCTTGAGAAGCAATGAAATAGGGTTAGGGAAAAAATAGGGTTTAGTTAGGGATTGATGGATTAAAAGGTAATAAAACCTTATCAAGGGTGGAAATTAATTGAGATGTGAAGGGATATGAATGGCACAGATAAAGAGAAAGGATAAGAATGACACATATAAAGAGGTTGTAGAGTAAATTAAATAATTATTTAATTATAGAAGAAAGGGTAAAGGTTGATTTTAATGAAAATAACAATTTAATTAAAAGTGGGGGAAAATGACAAAATATTAAATAATTAAAATAAATGTTTAATAGCAAGGGAAAGGTGGAAAACAATTAATTAAATAAAATGTATTTAATTATGGAAGAAAAAACTAATGAATAATTAAATAAGAATTTATTTAATTAATCAAGGAATAATAAAAGAAGAAATGAATTAATTAAATAATTAAAATTATTTATTAATAGAAGAATATGACTTTAGACAATAATTAAATAATTAAAATTATTTAATTATGTAGGGGAAGAAGTGGAAAATTATGCTTGTAGGCTTAGGATATTTTTCAGTGTCTACATTTGCCTCTCTATGATGCAATGCACCTTATCATGTTGTGTCAAAGAAATTTAGTCCAAGACATGCCCTAGTAGAGACACGATAGACCCATGTCCCCTGAAATTTTATTTTGAAAATTTTTAAGATCTCAAAAAAATTGAAAATTTATTATGACAAACAAATTGGATAGGGGTGAATGCAAGGATTGAAAAAAATAAATGTTAGCAGGAGGAAAATGTTAGCATGGAGTTAGACGATTGAAGAGGGATTGATATTTTAGTTGAGAGATGCTAAGATTGCATGTTTATATCATTGGGAATTAGAAATATGGAAAATGGCAATAAGTACCATGGTATGACATAGACCAAGGTGTACAATGTTATCCCTTTTTGAAAACAAGACACTTAACAGATAAGAAATGCCATTAATCATACTAGGAGAAAAGCTGACCCAATCTTTTTGTAAAGATAAATTGTAAATACTGATCAAATAAAAAGGTCATGAGACTTCATTGCTCCTCTAAATCCTTCTCGGAACATCCTCGAGGTGGCTAGTAACATTAACAAAAGATAAATACAAGAAAGGATAAGACAAACTAAGCCAACAAATTCAACAACCATTTAGATTTGTTTTGCCAATGATTGTGTGTTGATATGATTTATAGGATTGATTGGTTGGTTGATTTATTGATTGATTGATAACACCTTGTTTTTAAAAATGGAAAATGTCCTATAATACATCAAGTTTGACTTTTATCATGCAACCACTTGTATAAGGAAAATGATAAGGTTGATAAATGATAATGCCTAATTTCAAGGACACATGTGTTGGTATAAGACAAAATGATGCTCGTTGCAAGCCATGGGATAGTGACTAACTTGAAAACCCTAAAGGATTGACCTAGTGCCTCAAGGGCTCATCAGTGATGGCCTTGTCTATGTAACATGCGTAGAGACAAGCTAGTTTGACCTTGACACGGGTGAAAGATACTTTATTATGAATAATGATTGACTTTATTTGACAAACCCTAAGGACTAAAATAGTGCCTCAAGGGCTCATTGATGATGGCCTTGCCTACATGAAGTCATAGAGGTAACATAATTTGATCATCTTTGACTTGGCATGACTTGACATTGTTTTTAGGATTTTGAAGGCTATTTGTTTTTTTTTGGATGTTTGGGAATATTTCAATGTTTTTTGACCTTTTAAGGATTTTATTTATTTATTTTTGACATGCTTTTAATTTTTTGATTTTTTAATTTTTCTATTTTTGTTGGATTTTTAAATTTTTTTGAGTTTTATTATTTTCGACATAGTGATATCTAGTACCAAGTCTACGATCCATTGAAGACATGAGTTAAGTAATTTCCCCCAAATAAGGTATAAGACCAAGTTATTAGGTATGAAATTGGATAAGCCTTACAATGCATAGGTATGGAAGGTGAAAGATGTGAAATTTCAATCATTCCAAGTGATGGGAAGGACTACCAAGCATTACTACGGATTGTGAGAGAATGCATGTAGGTGAATTTTTAATGAGTGAGAATGGAAAACCAAATAGAATGGTAGTAGATGATGGAGTAAAGACTAAATACACATGGAACCTAAATACAACATTTCAAAAATATGTAAGAATAGAATTTGTAGCAAATTGAATGTAGTTTCTAAACTACTAGGTTTTGTTTTAAAAAAAATCTGTTTGGTGAAAATTTGAAATTTCAATGCAATAGTACTTAAATTTTAGTGGGAAAAATAAGAAGTAGTCAAACCTAATCTCACCCTAACCACACAATAAAATGATAATATTTTTATAATATTTTTAGATATAAGTGAGGACTCATGTCCTGATGTGATGCATATTTTTTATAATTTTTTCCAAGTAAATAATTAATTATGAATTTTTATTAAAACTTTTTAAAATATAAAACTCTATATGTCTATCCACTCTTAACTTTGATAAAAAAATTCACAAAATTAAATTTTTCTTTTTAAAATACTATAGTATGTGAAGCATGAATGTGATACATGCCTTGGATTTAAAAATGTGACATTGTTTAAAAAAGCTATAGATGTTTTTCTACATCAGCCTATCAATCATGACTTTAGTCATAATTCAAATAGAAAATGAATAATAATTTCTATTAAATTCAAAGCAAAAGCATAATTTATATTGGCGGAAAGATGAGAATATCTTTAAAAACCTTTCATTTTCATCAATTTTGGTAAAAGAAAGCAGTAGCTACATAACGAACATATTGCCACTTTTGCCCATCATCATGATCCTTCCTTCCTATAGCCTTCGGCTTAACTATTTTGTTTTTTAAATTTGTCATACAAGATTCTTGCTCTGTTGGTTTTCACTAAGGAAATTTTTTTTTTTGATTTTTAATTTTGATTTTCTTTGCATTTTTGAGTTTTTGTCAAAGACTCTCTAAAGCTAGGTGTAGAATTTGTGCAAGTGTAAGATATAGATAGGCTTTAAAAATGGTTCACCTTCAAGAGTCGAAAGATAATATGCACCAGACCCATAAGCCACAGTTATAATGTATAGAACCAACAAATTAGGCTCAAATTTAGAAAGCTTCACTCTTTCTGCTTGATTCTTAGGATTTTCCATTAAGTCCAAGTCATCGATGTCAAAGTGTCTGACCCAAACCTTCTTATTATAACTATGATGAAGATGATTTTGATAAGCATGTAGGTGAACCAATCCATTATGTCTTCACTCATCTAACAATTCTAACTCACTCAATTTGGATACATGATATTCCTCATCATTAGTAAGACCTTGCATGGATGTGTTCAAGGAAGGAAACTGGACCTCAATAGGAAGGATGGTTTTAGAACCAAACACTAAGGAATATGGTGTGGCTCTTGTGGGATTGTGAATGCTAGTGTGGTAAGCCCATAAGGTGAGATTAAGTTAGAGGTGCCATTCATGACTAGCGTTATTAATAGTCTTCAAAAAAATTATGATGCTCTTCTTAGATGCCTCAACTTGGTCATTACCTTGGGGATAATATGGAGTGGTGAAGTTGTGTTGGATGTGAAATTTTTCATATAATTTATGAAAATATTGGTTCTTAAATGGAGAACTATTATTAGTAATGATAGATTATGGGACACGATAACAATAAATGATTTAATTAAGGATGAATTTAGATATATTTTTTTTAGTAATGTATGCCATAGGGATAGCCTCTATCCATATTGTGAAATATTTGATCACTATGGTAATTAACTTATGACCATTGGATTAGTTGGGATGGATTTTACCTACGATTTCAAGTCCCCATTGGGTGAAGAGCCATGGTGATGTGATTGGATAGAGTTCTTGGCTCACATCTTAAGACTTTCATTAAATAAGTCTTTTCATTTACTCTATGGAGTCAAAATAAGTACTTCTTGTAGGTCAAATTGAAGTTGCACAAGTTGCATTGGTAGTTTATCCACAAAAGAAATTGAATTTCAACATTTTGGTGGCTGATATTCTAACAAGTTATTGTATGTTGTTAAGAAAAATCTTTTGCATAAACCTTGGTGTTGCAATCCAATTCAATTGTTCTCACACCTTGATACCTCTTGGTGACAAGTAATTTAATCTTATTCTTAAGCCCAAGGTGAAATACATTATTTTGAAATTGAATCATCGAAGATCAAATATCCTATATGTTAGATTTAGTGTTGGTACCTATATGCTCACTTTGAAAGAAGAAGAAATACCTAAGTTTCTCACCCCTAATATATCTGCTAAAATTTGGATGATGTAATTTTATGAAATCCTGTGTTATTTCAGTTTTAGAGCAGGGATAGTGCTTATATCCCCTATGGGAGAATTTTTTCCTAAAGCCTATAAATTAGCCTTTGAGGCTACTAATAACATGACTGAGTATGGAGCCTTGGTTTTTGGTTTGTAGTTTGTGCAAGAAAAGGGAATCAAGTAGCTCAAGGTAACTACTGATGTAGAATTAGTGGTCAACCAAGTTAGGAATCAATTTCAAACAAAGAATAAAAGACTAATAAATTACCAAAATAAAGTGGGTTGAAACTAAAGGATTTGATGCCTTCTCAATGCATGTTATCCTTGAGAAAGGAAAATTCTAAAGTGGATTTTTTGGCAGTGTTTGCTTCTCTTCTAATTACATATCCCATTGTTGAAATGGATGTATATTTTGTTGATATTATTTATAGACCAAGTGTGCTATAATGATAAAAATCTGTAGGTCTTTAGTGATGACAAACATATTATTTCTTTCCTTGAGGGAAATGGTACTTTTTAAATTTTTATTTTT
>VDFB02367866.1:0-31108 GCA_007258455.2 Sequoia sempervirens | reverse complement strand
ATATAATAATAATATTATCATTATTCACAGGCAATAGGTAACATGGGTATGTATATAAATGTATATACCTGTACGCAGTGTACACATATGTGTATGTATACCCTATTGACACGTACGTATGGGCATATCCATATGCCAATCATATGTATGTGTCAATATGTATATACATATGGATATGTGTACATTATATACATGTATACACATACTCAACCTATTCACATATATCCATTCCCATTTACCACACAAAAGTCATAGCACAGTAAGTCAGACAAATAAGTAATCATCACTTACAAAGCACAAAGAAGAAAACATAACTCCTAAAGCCTATGGATGACTTATCATGTCCAACTTAACTAACTTGTTTCCTATAATGACGTGTGTGTATACTCAATTGGTTCTCGTTATTGTTTACCTGACTAAGCTCCTCTCCGAGTGATATTTCTCCTCTGCCTGGAGGAATGGTCCTCCTACCTGCACACCATGACACGACAATGGGAGTCATATGCTCAAAACAACGCAGTATACATGAAACATTTCAAAAGTTAGATTAATAACCTTCTATTCTCCTTTATGCAATATTTCACCAAGAATAACATCAAATGAAACAACATTAATATTGAAACCAAGGTACAAGAATCATTAATTCACCTCCAAAATTCACATTTACTCTATCTAGTAATGGTAAATAGTAACGTCACAATTTGGGATGTAACAATTTTAGGAGGAAAATTTAAATTTTTTGTATAAATGATGTAAAGCATTGATGGATATTGCTTCTTGGCGATTTGAATAAAAATACTCCTTGTTATATCTCTGATTTTTCAGTTTTTCTGTTTCTTCTTTATTTTCTGTGTGGTTACAGTTCGTACAGGGGTGATTTGAGTAAATTTCTTGTTGAATCTTCGATGTGCAGGTGTTAGCTTGAATTTCTATTAGCTTTGAGCTTACAACTCAAGTATTGGTTGAAGTTTTTGCTTGTTTCCTCACAGCAGGTCAGTACCCTGTTTTTAAGGGTTGAAGGTTTAAGAATGTTATTCTAGGCCATTCCACCTACTGTTTCCCATTGTATCTCGGTGGAATGGCTGAATAAGGCCTTGGTCATGTGTGTTTGTGATCTATGGAAGCAGGGGAGTCGGTATGTGGTTTTGGGTATGATGCCCTAGTTTGTTTTCATAGTAAATTTGAGTGAAATTGAAGGCTGCAGTCAAGAATCTGATAAAGGGCTGCTAGTGGAGGCCAATAAATGAACTTTTGAGCATATATGAGTGGAACACAGGGTGTTGGAACAAGTGGCTGAGTTTGGAGAGGTCTGGAAGCAAGGTTTTCAATAAAACCCTAGAAAATAGCCTAGAGATGAGGGTTTGTGGTTTTGGGTGATTGCAGGTCGTACAGTGGTAAACTAATTGTGGAATTTGGGGTTTGGATATGTGTGGATTGTTGCCCCAATGGAGTTTTAGGTCTGTGATAAGTTTTTAGAACACTTGCTTTGGAAAATAGGGCTAATTTGCCCTTGTAGCAACAGAAAAGCCTCAGTTTGAGGGCTTTGATCCAAAGAGTCTTCTGAGATATTTGAGGTATGGTGTGTAGGGAGATGAAAAGCAACTGAAACAATAATTTGTTTGTGGGTTTATGTCGAACTTGGAGAGTTGGAGCCTGAAAATGTTGTTGGAGAGGCTACTAGGCTTGTAGGCCTAAAAGGTGAAATCTGAGGTAATAAGGTTACAAGGCTTAAGTAGTGATTTGTACCTGTTCTAATTGAGATTGTGAGTGGAAAACAACCCCCTGCTTACATCAGATTGCTGCTGAAGGCTGAAATGAATCAGCCAAAAGGACTGTTATTTTTTTAATCATGTCAAACTCTCAGCTTTCACATTTGTTTTTTTTAAATTTACATCTTAAGAGAGACTGCAGGAGGAGGTGTGGATGGACATCTTCGTACCCATCTCTTGTACCAGTGATGCATCCCTTAGGGTTGGAGATGAGTCTTCCTGCAACCATGATGTTAACAATGAATTTTGTATCTTGACTTCTCTTTGACAGTCAACAACCTCAAGATCATTTTCCCTTAGGTGTACACTGCAATAACATTCAACAAGCCCTATTTTTGCAAGTTTTTTATTGATAAAACATGCTGGAAATGCCTTTTTTCCTTCACCAAATTCCTGGCCATGCCCATACTTGTTTTTTACCTGGTCAATAGTATAATTGTGGCCTTTCCATGACTACCTTTTGTACCATTTTGGGGTTTAATCAGTGCCCCTCAGTATCTTCTTCCAACATGGCAGTCTGACTAAGTTGAAGGAGAACCCATTGGCATAAATGCAACAAGCCAGTATTAACTAACTTCAGTGTCTCTAGTTGCAAAGACCTTACCATGGAGATCATTTCTTTCTTTCTCTTGGGTTTAGTGTTCTCTTTCTCCAAAGGAGTTGGCTGGAAAAAATTAAAAAAAGATGCACAATATAGAGGTGCTCTACCCCCATTAGCAGGTTACCTTCCTGGTTTTTTATTACATGACAAGGGGTTTCATGATCTCTTGCAGAAGTGCCTTCTGCATGCTCATGCTCCCTATTGCAAGCTATCATTTTTGCTGGACTTGAGCCTTTTTGAATATGGTCTTTGCAGACTGCAACTTGGTGATTTTATATTTGACATGAATTGACTCAAATCACTAAAATGGTTAAATGGTATTTAAAGGAGTCTGGTATGTAATGTTCCACTTTAAGCTAAGAAGAAGACAAAACCATCAAAAATGGGAGGGATGATGTTAAAGAAACATGTGTTACAAGCCTGAAAATTTAGAAACCAAATTTTGGAAAAAACTAGAGAAGCAGAATGTTAAGAAGTTAGAACAAAGATTTGATGAACATATCAATTTTTAAAGAAGATACTTAATTTTTTTTTATGGAAATGTTAATGGTGTTTATGTTGTGTTTTGGATAGGTTGTGATGTTTATGTTGTTAATTATTAGAATAGTATCCAAATTTCTGAGTGAAAATGAGAAAAGTAAGTTTATAATTACTTCAGATGGTGAGATACAAAACAATCTTGACATCACCTTCAGAAGAATTTTCAATATTCAAATTTTCTTCCAAGTGTTTCTCTCGATCTTTAAAGAAGATACAAAACAAGTGTTTCTCTCGATGTTTATGTTGTTAATTATTAGAATAGTATTCAAATTTCTGAGTGAAAATGAGAAAAGTAAGTTTATAATTACTTCAGATGGTGAGATACAAAACAATCTTGACATCACCTTCAAAAGAATTTTCAATATTCAAATTTTCTTCCAAGTGTTTCTCTTGATCTTTAAAGAAGATACCTTGGAAATTTCTTCATCAAGATGTCTCAAACAATCCACTTATGATCACCACATTTTGTCAGTCAAAATAACTCTATTTCATGCTTGCTAAGGAGGTGCATGATTACAATACTTGCACAACCTGTTGGCATGCAAAATGATGAAAATAGCATATAATATTGTTGTACCCCAAAATTAAAATTTTTGTTACACTTAGACATTTTGAAGAAATGAGTAAAAGTCTTGTTAAATCAGTCAAAAAGGTCAAAATTTGGGTGTGCATGTCTTGCATGAGGGGTTAAAATGCAAAATTTTCAAAATCTGACGATCTGGTTCTGCTCAGAGCAGCCTAATCAACAAAACCCAGATCTCAGTTTTTCATCCCTACTTTTTAGGAAAACTGCTATTTTTAGAAATTTTCTAAAAATAGTAACTTTTTCTAGGTTTCTTTTGAAACAGATACTGGCAAAACTTTCTAAAAATAGAAAGTTGGTCCGATAGGGTCCAAACTGATTTTGATTGGCTCAAAATACTTCCATATCAGACTGGTGTAGTCAGAATCTCAAAATAATCAGTTTTACCCTAGTGGGTCTTTTCTGCTTTTTCAGAAGCATATCAGGAGCTCCAAGGTCGTCAATGGAGGTCAGTTAGCTGCTAGGCGTCAGATTCAACACTTAGGCGTTCAAACAGAAGGTGAGTTGGTGAGCAAGCATGAAGAACGAAGAGGAAGGTGAAAAACTGTGAAAATATTCTTACACTGGTTGTCATGGGCGCCCCAGGGGAGAATAGGCGCCCATCTTTTTAGGGCATTAAAAGTTGAAATTAGGGTTTAAGCCTCCAATGAAAGTTGTTCAGTTTCCTTCCAGCTCCGCATCGAGTCCGATGGTGCAGTCATCAGATTATCCAGTCATCCGGGATTCGAGGCCGAACACGGAAGATTCAAACAGAAGTCAGAATGAAAAACATGACAATTATCAAAATTTGACTAAGTATGGGAACTTTGGGCGCCCCTGGTGAAGAAGTGAAATATTCCGAGCCAATTTTTTTCCTTTTTTTTTTCAAATTTCAAATTACAAATCAATGCACCCGTTAAGGTTAGCAGCTAAACCAAAACGTGCTGAAGCAACTCTAACCAGAATGTACACCAGGATCCCGATGCGGGCAAGGTGTGAGCATTGGTCAGAGGATCTTAATCAAATTGCTTATGCAGGAACTCTAACCAAGAATGGCGCCGATGATGGCGAGCATATGGTCAGAGGGTCTTCTACACTAAGTACTGAAAGGGAACTCGACACCAAGTATGTGCTACCCAATCCCGTATGGAGTTGAGGCGACCATATGGCGGAGTATTACAAAATTACAATGCTTGAAAGAACTAACTGAAAATGCTGAAAGTACTCAACACCCAGAATGTGCTTTCTGACCCAGAGTGGGAAAGTAGCTACCATAGGGCGGAGATGTATCTATTACAAAACAACTTCACAATAAAAGAGAGCATTACAAATCAGAATTGAACATGACTGAAAATTACTGCCAGTACTACTGTCATTTTACAAAGTGATGATCATTCGCCTGCCAATAGCTTAGGAATTTGAAAGATTAACATTACATCATAAAGAACTCTCCTTAGCTTGATTAGAAGTGCCAAAACAATAAACCTCTCAATGATCAAAATACTAATTCTGTTTTTTCACAAATCTGCACTTTTAAATTAATAACCAGCAGTCTATGAAATCACTCATATGTTCATATCTCTCACATAACTCATCTGATTGACTTGAAGCAAAGTGCAATATTCCCTAAGAATGATGGCGCCTAGACTAAGACATTGAAAACAGATCAAACAGCCATGTATTATTCATGCACGGATTTCAATGCAACAGCAAGTGGTACGACCCTCAAGGAAGGGCGATCTGCTCTTAAAAATCACTGTCTTCTCTAAAAAATCTGCAAACTAGAGGAAGGTGACGCCTAGCCTTGACAAAGAAAATAAGACAATACCCATAACAATATTTTTGTTGTTTTTTGACTTATGAGCAAAAACTCAAATCTGCTGTAGCTAAACAATGCAATATCTGAAAACCTCTAACATGCAAAACTGATCTAACAATGCACAAGCTGAATACAATGCTCAAAAACCACTGCAAAACTCACAAATTACGCTATCTCATCACTAGTTGCTGTATTGCAAGCAAGAAGCAATGCTCGAGCTAGGAGGCCTTCATTTCTCAAAGCAATCCAATACCATTCCGGCAGAGTAACAATACTGTAGACCAAAGATGCTGAAATGAGGATCAAAGTCTTCCTTTTATAATTTCCTGTTGACTTCTCGAAACCCTAAACTCCTCTTCAAAGTCAAAACCCTAATCTCTTTCAAAAGATGGCGTCCTTTTCCTTCAAGCTCAATATTGACTTTTTAAATAAATTCAATACTTTAATAAATGCGTCCACTTTAAAGCTTGATTTGACTTTGGAAAATTATAAAATAATCTTTAATGAAGGCGCCACCCTCAAAAGACCACTTTTCAAAACAACATGAAGTCAATAGACTAGGCCAAGGGGTCAACGTTAAAATATAACATTAAAACGTGATTTTTAATTAAATAGCTTAACTTATCTCTCCAATTGTGCCCCGAAGCCATAAACGAGCAAGCCAACTGATCAAACTGAAATAGGAAGTCAACCATGCCAAAACCAACTATAAAACTGCCAGAAATAGAATTTTCTAAAAATAGTAAATTCCCGAAGATGCTCAGAATGCCAAGAAGAACATACCATTGCGAAGCTCTCTGAAAACCCAGAAAGAATCCGCTATTGAAACAATTAACTCCGAGCCAGAACATCCTTCAAAATAGGAAACCCTAATTTTACCCTCCGACTAGCCTACGGGTCTCCGGAATAGGCCAATGGTCACTGAAAAGATCAGGCTTGAGACAGGGACATTACAAGAAGGGCGCCCAGCTTTTTGGAGCACCTAACTTAGCAGTTAGGGTTTGTGAAAATACTCAATCTTTTCAGTATTCAGCCAGCTTCGCAATGCCCGTCTCCGTCAGAGCATCCAACTGGTCATCCTCCAGCAAATTCAGATCAAAGTTGAGGATATAGAATGAAGGTTTCAAACTCTGAAGGATGGAAAATAAAAAAATGACCAAGTCTGGAGGGTTTGAGCGACCCAGGAGAGAAGAGGCGCCCAAGTTTTCAAGGTCCTAAACAGATGAATTTGGAGATGTAGCTCTAACGTGATTTCTTCAGAGTTGATCCGGCTCTCCAACGAGATATTTAGCACGTCAATCGGAGGTTGCAATCGCCAGATACGAGAGGCTGAACAGAGGGTTTGAGGAGAGCTAAGAGTTGAGATTCAAAAGCAAACATGTGAAAATGAAAAATATTCTAACTCTGGTGAGTTTGGGTGCCCCAGCTTGCCAGGGGCGCCCAAGCTTTTGAAGGCCCAAGCTCAACTATTTGATGAAGTTTCTCTCAGGAGACCGCTCTTAATATCTCCTCAGCTTTGCAACGAGCATAACCATCAGTCAATACGATGCCCGGATCACCAGATTCGACAAGATCATCTGTGGAAGAGGAGTTAATGAAGAAATTGAAAATCATAAAAAATGGCAAACTATGGACAAAATGGGCGCCCCTGGAGGAAATAGGCTATTTGAAGGTCGAAATGAAGTTTTAGGCCCGAGACGCCTCTAGAACAATCTTCTCAGAACGGGTTAGGCTCCGCGATGAATCATGCAGCTTGCTCATCAGATTAGTCTACAAACTAGAAATTGAGGTCAAAGTAGGGGGTTGAAGTTGTGAAAAGTTGAAAATATCAAAAAATGACTAACATTGCTTGAAGTGGGCACCCCTAGCCAAGAAGGGCGCTCAACTTCTCATGTCGTAGAAGAATTTTCAAGAAATGTCAAAATTGCAAAAGGATGAGGACGTCCAAGTTCATTGAACAATTGATTTTAGGGTTTTGAGGATGAAAGCAAAAGAAAGCAAACCTAATTCAAACCCTAAGTCTATTTAACACCTCTCTTCAATATAATTTTCATTATTTTTGTAGGTAGCATTCAAAGGAGAAAGTTGGAGCAGCAAGTTTGAAGAATTTTTTCAAGATTCAAGAGCTCAGTTTGCTGGTTACTCATCAAGTTTTTCAGATCAGCAACATAAACCCTTGCTTTTTCATCCAAAAGATCAAATTTTTCAAGAAGGCCAAGGTTTTCAAAATTTCAGCCATCTGGGTCTTATTGTTAATGATATAGCAGCATCCGTCGTTCCTTCCAGCTCAGCCCTATTGAGAAAACATAAATTAAATGATAGCCGTTGGCTATTTAATTTATATTCGTTGTTTTTGTATTATCTTCATTTTATATTATGGCTGACATGAGAAGATACGTATTCGTCTTGATCTTTTATTAGAAGACATTTAATATTTATTGAGGCCGACTTTCATTAAAGAAGAGACGCGATTTATTGAAGGCCGACATGAAGGATTTGAAGAGATGTGTCTCTCCCATTCATTTGTATATATTCACCTTGATTCGTCCATTGTTATTATCCAATCTAGATCAGTTCGGTTATTCACATAAGTTTTGTATCATCAAGTGTGAATATATTAATCAAGTGCGAATATATTAATCAAGTGCGAATACAAGATACAGGGTGAACATATGCAGCGCTAATACATTACTCAGTGCGAATTTCATACTGTGTGGAGTTCATACAGATTGAAGACCATCCAATGCAAAGTATCATGCCAGTGCGAGTGCAAAGTATCATGCCAGTGCGAACTCTTTATAGCAGGTTGTGAACCATTAGAGATTGCGAATATTGCCAGATCTGTGTTCAGTCAATTACGGATATTGCCAGGTGCGAATTGGCAGGTTGTTATCTGTTATTCCATATTGCCAGGTGCTGCATATTGGTCTTGTATTAGACCTCATTGTAAAGTGAAATGTTGTCACTGATATTATAAATAAAAGAGAGATCTTTGTTGCTGGGTTTTTCTCCCTCAAGAGGAGGGTTTTCCCAGGGAATCTGCTGTGTTATTTTTGTCTGATTTTGAATTATTTTCTGTGCATTTAATCTGTTCACCTAAATTTAACACTTATCACCTCATTCTTCTAAAGAAATTTTCAAGAACTTCATCAAGTTGCAGCAGCTGCTTTTTGCTTTGCATGTCAGTGAAATCCTCAGTGCATTCAGTTTTTAATCATCTGGGTCCTCTCAAATCAGTCTTCTGAAGAAAACCCATGTCACAGTTTTTTTTAAGAAAATTTCAAATTCCAAGGTTGGCTGCTTTTTCAATCAGCCATCAGTGTTTTTCAAATCTAATCAACTGGGTTCATGTCTAAGTTTATTTTGAACAAAACCCAGGTGCCAGCTTTTTTTGTGAAAAATTGAAGAAATTAGGGTTTGTTGCTTTTTCAGTCTAAAATCAAAATTTTCAAAAACGGACGATCTGGGTTGTCTTGCAATGAAATTATGAGCAAAACCCATATCTCAGAAAATTTTCGAAAAATTTGTCCGTTGAAGGAAGAAAATCAGCATTCTAAAAATAGTAAGTTTCTCAAAACTTGTCTAAACCTAGGCGAGTTTACAGTCATTCTTCAAGGTTTCCGAAATGGAGTACACTCCCAATGTTTTCAAGACTGAATTAGCTCTCTATCATGATTACATCAAAACAGCTGAGACAAACTTGCATCATATTAAGCCGGTGTTTGATCTACACGCTTTGGAGAGCACAGACAACAATACCATCAGAAATCTGGGACACTCTGGACTCCTCGCAACAGCGTCTATTCCTATATCAGCTAAGAGTCTCGAGTTCGTAATCGCTTGCATCAAGCATTACAACCCGGCTACTAGGGAGATTCAATCAGTTGATGGCAGATTGATTTGCAGTTTGAAGCCTGATATGATCGAGAAGTGTTTTTCTATTCCCCCTTGGCCTAAAGTGTCACTATCTCAAAGGGTGAATGTAAAAGGATATGGGAAATGCACAAAGACAAGTACAGTAAGAAGATTGCACAAAGGTAGATGAAGGAGAAACATAAGACTTTGCCTAAGAATGTCGGGCAAGGAGAGTTCAAAGATGAGATTGCCATTATAATCACCTTGCTCAACAGGGTAACTAGATCAGAAGATGCTACCAAGTTTCAGCCTTGGATGTTTTACTCCATACCCCACATCATGAAGAAGACTGAGTTCTATGATTGGCCTACCTTGATCAGTGACAACCTTCATCAACAGATAACAAAATACTTCTAGTTTCATGAATTCCATATGGTTTCTTACCTAGTCTACCTAGTGGCCTATCAAGGTCAATTCAGAGGGTTGAACACCGAGGGATCATTGAGCATACAACATGTCTATAACTACTATCCTCAGTTGGAATTCACGAAGTCATTGCATCATTACAAGAGGGTGAATGAGGCTTTTCTGATGTACATAGTGCGGGACCTGGACAATGAATTGCACATCCGTATCTATTCAGTTGCCAGGACAGCGATGGCGGAGTGGGCTGATTGGTTCATACAATTTCCTACTTTCACCTATCTTAGGGTCTATGGCTATTCAGGTGCCCTGCTCATGCTACCAAGGTACCCGTCAGACGAGGTCGTCTTCATGGAGTTCTTAAGACAGACCCACGATGTCCACGCATTTTTAAGGAATAGAACTCAATTTTCCATTGGGACTAGGAATCTATACATGCAGGACATCAGCGGATGCTAAGACAATAGGAGATGAGTTAGAAAAACTTGGTCTCAAGCCTTACAACGAGAGACGATCTTATGACCCTCATGGTGTCTACGTTGGCTGACTTGAGAAAAACTATGCTCATATATCCGCCCTTGAAGATTTTTTGGCTAATTGTATAGATGAGTTTGAGGTGTGAAGGCATAGTTATAGCAGGCTCGCTCTTCACCAGATGAAAGATTGCTTATCAGAAGACATAGAAGGGTTGTCAGATAATGATGAGGATGTGCTTCTCCCGATGTATGCTCAGAAGTGAATTGAAGATCAGCCCCTTCCTCAAGTTAATTGGGCTAATAAAGAGTCCCTCTCAGTTGAAGACAGGACAAGACAAGTCCTTGAACATAGCAAGGTTTTCCTAATCCTTAAGAGGAAAAACTCCATTCCAGTAGCAGAGCTGCCAAGGACACTTCCCTCTTCCTCCAGAGCACAGTCAAAAGGGAAGGGCATAAGTCAGTCTCAAGAAGGCGTCAAAGGTGGTAGATCAAATAAAAATGTAAGAAGAAGGTTAGACTTCTCAGGCATAGTCATACAGGAGCAACCTACAGTTGTAACAGAAGCTCGTCTTGATGAACCCATACCTCAAAAAGAAGCAGAGGAGCCACCTTTAACACATGTTTCTGTACCTTTGATAGAGTCTTCACCGATTCACATCGACCTTGATATTGAAGATGATGAAGAAATTGCAATTGTACCTCCTAAGGAAGTTAGTAAAGATACTACCGTGTCTTGGCTTGAGAACTCCTTGGGAAGGGTGAGAAGAAGACCTTCATATCAGGTAAATTTTGATGATCTTGACAACATCTATCAGGAACCTCCTAAGAAGAAAGCAAAGAAGCAAGTTCACTTTGATAGGAATCCTGATGGTGAGATGGTTATGGAGATTGCCACACCTCCCATAGATAAGAACAGGGATGAGGTGAATATGGATGACTTCGTGATGGTCAAGGCTAATCTTGGTAGAAATACCAGACATACGGATGTCAGTTTGTACAGAGTTGTGTCTGAAAACCTTCAGGAAAGAGTGCTCAAGGATGGAGAAGACAAGGCAGCCCTCAAGGCTGAAATACAACAACTTAGGCTTTATATTTCTAACCTTGTTCATGGTTCTTCACAGGCGACCCAGCTGCTGCCCCAGGTTTTAGAGACACTAGCTGATCATCATCAGTTGAGACAGCTGGTCATTTGTGGGAAAGAAACTCAAGAGTGGATCGAGAGTTTCATTGTTAGAGGAAAGGAGATCTTGGCACGGATGTTTCAGTTGAGAGAAAACGCTCATGAGCTACGTCAAGGTATCCAAGGGTTTGAACAAACAGTGGCTGAAGTAAAACCAAGGCATGAAATCATCATTGCTGATTTAGATACAGCCTATGGTTCAGCAGTTTCAAAAGAACACAAGGGGCAGATCCTTGCTTGGAGAGAGCGTCATGTTTTGAAAGTTAAAACTTACAAGAGGATATCCAAAGAGTTTATTGCCTACAGACAAAGGCTGATCGAAGCTCTTCTTTTCATCAGTGAGTTTGTCACAAAGATTCCTTCTTAGTACAGTCGTGAAGATGGTTCCTACGTCGGGCTTGATGAAGTGCAAACTCAATTTCAGAGTGTTGTTCGCAGCTGTGATAGCAGCAATCCAGTTGGTGGGAGAATGAGTCATATTTTGATGATGTCAGCAAAGTTTGAAAAGGCGGCCAATGAGGTCGAAGATTTCTTGAGATCAGTTGCAGATGGTGAAGATATTTTAGAAAAGTGGTGTTTTGCTATTGATGGCATAGATGCACAAAACGGGGACACAATTTCTAACTTTCTAGCAGATGTGATCGAGCTTTAAAGTAACTTTCTTCCAAAAGCTTTCTTCCCGCTTTCTTTCTATTCTTGGAATAATTCTTATCCATTCTTTGAGAAGAGAAAGAAGATAAAATGTAATAGTTGGCGTTTCCCGCTTTTTCTACTTTCTTAGGTGTTAGATGTTATCTTCTTTCTAGATTTAGAAATAAAGCTTGCTTGCTGAGCAAGCCCTAGATTGTGAAAGCAAGGAGATTTTAGGGTTCCCTACTCCTCTGCTTGCCTATAAATAAGAGCCTTTGCTCATTAGTTTTCTTTAACCATGCTAGTGATAACAAAACGCTGAGCCTATTGTGCCTTCTATTTGTTATTCAAGTGTTGTTCAATTGTTTTATGATAGCAAATTGTTGAGTCTCTTTTAGCCAGCAAGGAGTTATTGTAATTGTTGTTGTGTAAGAACAAGATTGCAAGCCTCTTTAGCTGCAATTTCTTGTTCCAGGTATGTTAGTAGTAGATTTTGTTCCAGAAGTTTGAGAAATAAAATCATGAGCCTCCTTTGCCTTGGTATTATGTCTGAGATTTCCGTTATTTGTGTTCTGCTTTTATGATCTTGATTTCAGCTTACATTGAAGTGTGTAGATGTTTGTTGAGAAAGAGTTTATTGAAGCATTTTATCAGAGAATCAACCTTGTTCATTTCTAGTTTCTTTTGCTCTGCGTATTACTTGAGAAGTTAGAAACGTCTTTAGCTTAAGTTAGTCGTAGTTGAAGTTCTTAAATTAGAAAATCTTAGCTGCGGCATTTGTGTTTAATAAAGCTTGTGCTCTAGCTGATCAAAAAGATAGGCAACTTAGTTTTTAGTTTACTTTCTTTCAACACCATCAACAAGAGGGAGCTTCCCCTCCTAATTTGAAGAGCAGTTTTACTGTGCATAGCTGTCTGTTTCAAATACGCATTCCAGAGGTGCGAATTTAAATGCCAACAAATATGAGAAGTCCTGATCTAATCAAACACAAATTTGCCATATCTTGTTAATAGCAAGGAAAAACTTTCTTTCTATTGTACGGTTAATCATTCACATTTATATGACAAAAAAACTGCAGTAACTGTTTTAGATACTGGCAAGTCACAACATGTAGAAGAAGAGGTTGTCACCTTCCATGACATGTAAATACTAAATAGCTAAAATATTCATTTTACTGAACATTTTATCTTTTGTTAGGATTTAACAGTATGTTTTATTGCTCAAGTTAGAAATTTTATGCAAGATCCCTTCAATTCCAGCAAATTATAACAACCCATTCACATAAGAATTTCATACGGTTCATGCATAGAAGCAGATAGGATGGAAAAAGTGTCTGAATCTCCCCATCCTATGAGGTACCATGAACAGATGTTTGGAGAGAGATACTATGGGTTATGGAATCTCGTTGTAAGAGAATGTTCCTGTTCCAAGAAGATCTATCTATGGATATTGATTGATGAGCTATGGAGAACTCTTGTTTATAGAGTCAAACAAACAATTAGTTGGGATTAAGCAAAAAAGTATAATGAATACTACTTTTTTTAATGTATAAATGCATGCCTGCAATTGAGATACTATTTTGACTCTAGGGAATATTTTGAATCTCATGCTGCTTTAGTTGCCAAGAATGCTCTTTACATTTGGTTTCTATGCATTTGTGATATAGCTGGACTGGTTTTAGTGAGCTATTGCCAGTGCTTGGTCAGTGACAATTCTTATACTGATATTTCAATGTTGATTGTCATTATTCACCCTCTGAGTGTGTCTGCTTAATCTGTGATGCCCCCATCCTAAAAATCCTTGTGATTTGTTTTAAGAAGGGTAATTTAATAATAAAATAGAAACAAAATTAAAGTTTATGTTTTAATAAAGGTTAAGGGGCATGTGAAAAGTTATGTCCATTAAAGGAAAAGGGTATATAAGGCAGATGGAGCAAGGAGAAGGACGAATAAATGAATGGAATACATCTTTTATTATTTGATTATTACTCCTTGGAGCATGGAACTGCAGTTCAATCCTTAAGGTCTGGAATTAGAGGAGGAAAACCCCTAATTCAGATCTGTGGCAATCTCACCCAGAGATTGCTTGGAAGTTTCATGTGTTGACAGTTAGAATTGCTGTCAATAACTACTGTACTCTTTTGGAGACTTTTTAAAGACATTGCCATTAATTGTAATTTGCTGCAGATTAAAAGTTAACTCATTAGCTGCTCCTGAAGATAAGCCTGAATTCTTTGAGCAGAATTCTAAATATAATATCAATTGTAGAATTGACATATTAACTAAAATTTCTGAATCAATTTTATCCAGAAGCAATAAATATTAATATTTTATTTATAAATTGAGTAAAAATTATCATAATTATGTGCGTGGGGTTTGATTTATACAAATTTTCCAAACGGGTCATTACAAATGGTATCAGAGTTGGATCCTCTCAGCTTGTGAAAGAGGCCATAGAGAAGTGACGATCATCTATATTATCCATAGCTGTTTGAATGTTTGAAGAAGTTATAGCCAAGGAAAGGAATCACCACCAAAAAATGTCCACAGAAGGAAGAGTTCGCAGATTTTGTATTCACCAAGCAAAAAGCTCCAGAGTCTAATTGCAGCCAAGGAATTGCTAATTAGCTCTGCCAAAAATGTTGGTCATTTGAATTGGAAAAAGGTTTGTCCCCTAAACAAGATTTAAAAGTACAAGCCACCAAAAGACAAAGAAGATCACAAAAGTTTGCAGGCCACCGTTGGAGGAGAAAAAGAAAAGGTTTAGATATATCTGTATGGGCGCAATTTAAAGGAAATAAGCAAAGTAAAGCTGTCCATTGGAAAGCTGCTATGGACAAGAAGAAATCATTGGCCAACCGTTGGAGGAGAAAAATAAAAGGTTTAGATATATCTGTATGGGTGCAATTTAAAGGAAATAAGCAAAGTAAAGCTGTCCATTGGAAAGCTGCTATGGACAAGAAGAAATCATCGGCAAAATAGTTAAATAGTATATTAGATTGTATCATTTTATATTTCCAGAGATTCACTGTTATAAGGGGATCACTCATTATATGAAATAGCTTCATGATTGCGTTTATCACTCAGTCAAAGCTTAAACATTCTTGGTTGCAGTGAACATCCTTGTAAGTTGGTCGTGTTAGATAAATTCCAATAAACAGTAGTCAAATCTTAGCCTGCCAAATAAAGTAGTAAATATTCGATTGAATATTGGGAGGGTGTTGAGAAGATAAGATAAGAGAGCATCTTGTTAATATTGTCATTATATCCTACACACTATTAGTGCTTTGGGAGTCTACATTTCATATCCACTCTAAACATATGGGTTGTGGTTGCCACTTAGAGCATACAAATTGCTTTTTAGATCGTCCTAGTTGCTGATCCAAAAGTTAGCACATCAGGTATTAGGACCCGATGAGTGACATTTAGCTGTAAGTTAGTGAATTGCTATGGTAGCTTATTAAAGGATCTATTCGGGTGTTGGGATTTCAAACTTATATCAGAATTGGATCATTTAAATCCATTATCATAATTGACTGATTTGACACACAAAAGACTTGAGTAGTTATTTCTGAATTTCAGTATTACTGTTAACATTTAGTGGTTGGAATTTGGGCAGACATATTTTACATTGCTGGTGGGTCTAACCAACAATCTCTATTAAGTTGTCAAATACCATGAATTTTCGATTGGGGGCATTACAATGGTATTAGAGTTGTGTCTTCCGAACCTGTGAAAGAGAAGTTAATCCTATGATGCAAAAAAAGAAATCATTCCATATAAGCTAAGTTACCGGTTCGGGTTCGAGGGTTCAGTTCACGGATTTGATCAAAAAAAATTTTGAGGTTGGGTTCGTCCATACAAAAACATATAAAAATAAAAAATATATACATATTTACAATAGTAATTAAGTTCAAAATACCACACATAGCATCATATATTGTATAATAAACAAAACCACCATAAAAATAAAAAACATTTGAATGTCAATTAGTCAAACTTGAATGTTATGATATATTATAATATTATATATTATATATTAAAATTAACGACATTGCTGCATTTCTCCTTGTAGCTAAGCATCAGGGAAGATTGTTCAATTGGATGATGATATTATAGATGAAGACTTGTAGGCAAATTTGGAAACTTGGACTTGGAGAGTACATGGCAAATCAAATGAATTCAATGGGAGTTTGGGGGCAATGCCCCTCGCAAGGGTCTAGAGGCAGCGCCCCTTCTAAGGGCAATGCCCCCAACGAGGTCGAGTGGCAGCATCCCTCGTAGGGTTCGAGGGCAATGTCCCTACGTGCTCCCTATCGCAATACAAGGCAGGGTCAAGGGGCAGAGCCCCTGCTACCAAGCCCAAATAATGACTTTTAAAACCACACAAACCTTCATGTGTACATCATTTTGCATTCACAATGAGACCCAAATTAAGACCTTTGAAGCCACACAAACCTTCATGGCAGACATAATTTTAGGGTTGGGGGGCTTTATCTAATAGTTATGTCGAAAAAAAGTAAAAAGAAATTAAAAAAGTCAGAATTTTTTTGAAATACGCCTCGGATCCGCTCGGGTTTGGTAGGGACGGACCTTGTCCGGACCCACAGGGAACCGTACCTAGACCTTGGACTTAGGCTGGACCAGATTGGGACCCAGGCCTAGGTACCTGTGGACCGGTAACATAGCATATAAGTGACAAAACAAGTGGATAATACGATGCTCTCAAAAATCAGATTAGTAGCACACAATGAATGTTTTGTTGGATTTGATGATAGACCTCTACTTCCCACTTTCATTCACAGATAAGAACAAAAGTCCGAACCAAAGGTCATCTAAAGAAACTAGAATTAAAATTCGCATAACTTGGTGGTTGTAATAAATGAATATTAATCAAATTCTAGTTTAGATTACTCTGAAATGGCTTCCAAAGGCAATACTAATGGTCAAACAAAACTATTTGTTGGCTATGAAGATGATCAAGGTGCTAATGGCAGATTAGGTAATGAAATTATTGAGCTTGATAGCAACAAATATGGCAATGTTGATTCTTCTTGCTCTGGAGATGGCAACCTAAATTGTCATATTCAAGTTGGCACTTTTGGTGTGCAATGCAACAATAATACAGAGGCCAACAATTCACCAAATTTTTTAGTTATTGAATCTAGTGCTGGTCCCAAACAAGTGATAGAAGAGGAGTGCATTCATATTGCAAGAAGCATATTTGATGGATTTGATGATGACTATAATCTCACAAGCTTGTTCGCAAAATGCAAGGATGATAGTAGGAAGGAAAGTGAACCAAATTTTCTCATACAATTCAATATTCATAAAGATATTGACAGACGAATAGAAAAATCTCTATCTGAGTTCAGTATAAATTCTAAATTTGATGGAGGTGGGGATGTCCATACTTTAGCTAGTGGAAGTGATGGTTCTACTTTTGAAACTCATGGTGACCATTTTGAAGAGCAATATTTGGAATTTGAGAATACAACAAATAAGATTACTAGAACAAGCAATGATTTTTATGATGACCACCCCATGGATCCTAAGCTATCCAATGAAATGAGAGAAAATTTTTGTGATATTTCTGGAAACTCTTTGATTGGATCAGTTGCAAAATGTGAGAACCTCAAAAGTAGACCAAAAAGATATAAAATCATTTTAGAATAAAACACTACATTTAAGGTCACATATGTCTGTCATGCCTTTAATCCTCATCTCAATATATGTAAAGTGCACTTTCCTACTTTAATTCAAAGAGATATCCGTGAAACTGTGCAAAGGTTGGGCCAACCCAATTAGTTCTTTGTAGATGCAGTTGATGTAAGAGACCTGGTGTCTCTCAACCCCTGACTGTAGCTGGGTATGGAGATTTTGTTTGTGTGTTTTGTCGTTTTGTAATTTTTTTGTGGTTTTTGCAGTATAACAAAATGGTGCGATTTTGGAAATAAATGCTTGAAAAATATAAATAAAATACCAGCAGACTAGATATGAAAGAATACAACTTATAATCGGAAGACAGATGATTTATTGCTCTTTCAGAATGATTACAACTGTGAGATTTCAACATGCAAATAAAAAGGCAAGCTATTTATTGAAGAACTTGAATAAGCTTGCAGCCGCCTGTGAAGAAGCCTGAGATGGTACGACTAAATGAATGAAGGCAATCTCCCACCTCGTAATTGATGCTAAAGCTTCACAAACCCTAGGGCCACCTCTGGTAGATGAATCAACCAAAAAGGAAAGACGTTTTGCCTAAGGAAGAAGGTACGACCTTGCTGCTGTAAGGTACAGCCAGCAAGCCAGCAATTAATAATTTTGTACTACCTTGAAATGTGTGCCAAATGAAGGATAATGAATGGCCACTGACAGAGATTTCCTTCTGGAAGAAATTCGAACCAAACCCCAATCCATATCTTCACCAATAAGCTCTGTAATGATTTCTGAATGAAGCCACTCAATTGACAATCTTCAGCTGATCTTTGACAGCCTCAGTATGCCTGATTCTGAAGAGTTGACATTCTCCAAAACTTGATTGCAGAAACCCTTGTTTCTCCAATTCCAATGCTCTTAGAGAGAAAAAAGACAAAATTCGAATAATCATATCATAATGAGTTCTATTCTGTCTTTGAGAAATAAATACCTCTCTCACAAGTTCGACCCCCTCAAAAAATCAACTTCAATGCATTTAATAATATAATAAGTCACCCTTTTTGAAACTTAGGCAAATTATTAATAAATGGCGTCCCCTTTTATAAATGAGTAATAAATACTCATTTGATATTAATATTACTCCTCAATTATAAAGTATTAAATACTTTATAATTCGCCATTTAATTAATACTTTAATATTTCATTAAAGTGACTTTGTAATATAAAGTCATGATAATAATCATTTAATTATTATTAAATGCTCCATTATTCTTCATTGGCTCATCAAACTGTCAAACTGGGTCGAAACTGAGATGACCAACTGAGCCAGGTGCCCTGCCCGAAATAGTAACCCCTGTCTGCCTGACTTACTATAAATAGTAAGTGCTTGAATATCAATTTGTGAATTTTTGCCAAGGCCCAAACCTGAATCAACTAATGGAGTAATGTCCCAAAACGTAGGATAATTGCCAAAAGCAACCCTCTAAATGCATCTGTCAGCCTATGAGGGTCTGAATGATAGGCTAACCCCTCAATCACCTGAACTGCCTAGGAAGGGGACATTACAGTTGATGTCACAAGGGAAATTGATCTTTGGATTGATGCTTCCTTTACTTGGTTTCCAACTATGTTATTGCAAGATTTCTTTTTGTTTATGCTTTTTGAGGATGAGAGAAAATTCATCTTAAATTACAGAACTTGCCAGTTTCCAACTTTTGGTTTTGTTGTTGAGCGTTATAGGAAATACAATTACACAAGCTAGAAGAAGGCTGGACAATAAATTGTCCTCATACTTCAGAGGATACTATCAACCTTATGACACTAAAAAACTATATTGGCAGCCTAGTTGAGGCAAGTATAGTAACAACTCTTTAGGGACATCACTAAAGTATAGAGTCAGACATAACCAAGAGGTCCAAGACAATTAGAGAAGCAACACTTGGTGTAGAGTTTCTGATTCCTAACTATATTTGAGTGTCGAAGCAGAAGCTAATCACATCATAAGGAGGATCGATTTTTAGGAATTACAAATCTCGAAGGTTGATTTGGGATCCTAGTAACTTCAAGAGCATCCTAGCTTGCAATTGCTTGAGGACAATCAATCTCGGGAAGGGTAGATTGTAATTCCCTTTCCTTAAAAACCTTGCAATTTCTTTTAAGAAGCATTGGTTAATAATAAAACAAAATTCCAATTGAAGTTAAGTTTTATTAAAAGTCAAGGGGCATGTGAAAAGCTATGACCATTAAAGGAAAATGGCATATAAGGAAGATTGAGCAAGGAGAAGGAAGAATATATGAATGGAATACATCCTTTATTATCTGATTATTACTCCTTGGAGCATTGAACTGCAGTTCAATCTGACCTAAGGACGAAACCCCTTAGGGTCTGAAATTAGAGGATGGAATACCTCTGAATCCCATTACTGAATTAGAGGATGAAAACTCCTGATTCAGATCTCCGACAATCTCACCCAGAGATTGCATGGAAGTTTCATGTGTTAGACAGTTATAATTGTTGTCAATAACTAGTGTACAATTTTGGAGACCTTTCAAAGACATTTCAATTAATTGTAATTCACTATAGATTTAAAGTTACTTATTAGCTGCTGCTGAAGATAAGTCTGAATTCTCTGAGCATAATTCTAAATATAATATCTAATAAAGAATCACACATATTAACTGAAATTTCTGAATCATTTCCATCCAGAAGCAATAAATATTAACTGTTTATTTATAAATCGAGTATAAATTATCATAGTTGTGTGCTAGGGGTTTGATATATATGAAAATTTCCAAACGGGACATTTCCTAATCACATCTGCAATGCAGTAACAGAATTTTTGCTTGCACTGAATATACCTGTCAGTATTGTAGTTTGTTAAGCTTTGGTATGAATATATATCTAAAAGTGTGTACTTTTCAAAAAGCTTGGAATTCATAGGAAATGATAATGTATATGTTTGAAATGCATGGTAGGCTTGTCTTATGTTCTCTCTAAAACAATGATG
Organism: Sequoia sempervirens; assembly: GCA_007258455.2. Lineage (NCBI taxonomy): Eukaryota > Viridiplantae > Streptophyta > Pinopsida > Cupressales > Cupressaceae > Sequoia > Sequoia sempervirens. Next base: position 10,588 of record VDFB02367866.1, on the reverse strand, counting down.
CAATTGCTGAAGAATATTTTAACAATGTACATATAATATATATTTTAAACTTATATTTATGGTACATCAATTTTTGGATCTATCAGACAATGGAGAATTCATTATTTATCTTGTTGTGTTATTGTTGATTGGCTTTAATGTTTTCTTATTTCACAACCTGTTACCATGCTTTAGTTCATTAGTTTTTGTTGTTGTTTCAAGTTTAGATTGCAAGAAAGGTTCTTGATGACGCTGCAAGGGCTATTAGACCAGGGATAACCACGGATGAAATTGATGAGGTTGTTCATGAAGCAACTATTGCAGCTGGTGAGGGCAGTATCCTCAATGTAACAATGATTGATTCCAAGTGTTTATTTTAGAAATGAAGAAATCAAAGTTGAAACTTTCAATCTACTGTTATGCATACAATGTAAAAGCATAATGACCAAACTTGAAATTTCTTTATTTGGAATTTCCAAGGATATGACCTTGTACTACTTTTGTTTAGGTGTTCATTATTCTCATCTTTTGGTACGTAAAGTTTAGATTTGATTAGTTGCCTTCAATTAATAGCTTAATTTTTTTTCTTCCAAATTTGTTTCTAAAATTCTGTTTGGTCACCCAGGTGGTTATCCGTCTCCATTAAACTATCATTTCTTTCCAAAATCTTGCTGCACGTGAGTATTCGTTTGGGGTTATTGCATTGTCTATTGTCTTTATGCAATTTGCTTGTTGTGTTAGATTGTCTTGGTGTTAGTGAGATTCTTGTTCTTTCCAATTTTTTGGAATTGTTTTATTGAAAAATCTTGTTTCTTTAATCATAATGCATGCTTTTGATTGTCCAGGTCTGTCAATGAGGTTATCTGCCATGGAATTCCAGATGCCAGGTACAATTTTTAGTGTGCATTCGTGTTCAAAAACATTTTGATGTTCACGTTTGATTAATACTTTGCTTTAGTATTTTGTGTACAAATTTCTATTTTAAAGAGAGTTTATTTTTTAGTTTGAGTCTAAATAGTAGGTTTAAGAATCATTTTGGTTTGGATTCACATGTGTAAATGTAAACAAATCTTCTATCAGAGCGAGAGACTAAGGGTTCTAAAGGAATTCTACGTTTCAGATTTCTACAAAAATTTCTAAGACAAATTTGCAAATTCCAGATTTTATATTTCTTGAATGTGCTGAATGCAGAACATTGATCGATTTCTATTTTCTGCAAGAAGGGAAAGAAGTCCCTTATATATGATGAAGACGCGCCTCAAGGAGAGACGCGTCTCATGAGAGGACGCATCTCCACAAAGTGAAGACACGTCCACTCATGGGACGTGTCCCTTGAGTGTGCGAGCTTCTTAACCAACAAAAGCCATTCGGATTTAAATAAACTATAATGAGTGTTATCCAATAATCATTTATATAAGAATTCGATTTATCCAGTTTCGAATTTTGATCATCTTCAGAAATTCGAATTTTTAAATTTGAAGGATTTATATTTTAAGAAGAGTTTAGGTTAAATATAAATGATGATGATGATGTATTAATGCAATCATCATTTATATCTGACCGATGCTATCTTAAATCAACACTCCCTCTTAGCTAGGGAAGATATTTCAAATTCAATAAGAGGAGATATCACCTACACACGTGATATCAAGATATGATATGTTTTCATAAGATTGTCAAGTCACATGACATTCTTCATAATCACATCTTCATTATGGTATGTGCACTGACATCAAGTCACATGATGTCTACCATAATTCATGGCATAGCCACGGATATAAATATCCACCATGATTATCTCTTAAAGATCACAATGATCTTTAGATGATATCAAGTCTCATGATATCCATCAAAGTGTCCAAGAGATACTATCATGACATGTCCACAGATATCAAGTCACATGATATCTATCATGATAGTTTATCATTGTAGAGTCGTCACTTTACAATGTCAAATACAAGTGTTCATTATTAGAAAGATCGTCACCTTTCAATAATTACATAGTAGGCCCATAAAGTCATGGAGTCACACACATGACAAAAGAGTTTACACATTAAACATCTTTATATATTAGTACAATTTATAAACAATTTGTATTTCAAACATAAATAACAAATTACATTTCAACCATACCAAGTTTCTTCCTGAAGTGCTCTACCTTGATTCGGGAGAGAGGCTTGGTGAGAATGGTTCCGCAATTTTAATCACTGGTACTCAATATACCCAATCGAATCACCTTCCCTTTCCACCATATTCTACATACCATAGGATCCAATAAAAGCTTAGATTCATCATGAAAGATGATTTACAGAGAGTTTGATGCAACTCGATTATCACAATGAATAATTGTAGGATCTCAAGGGCTCACCAAAGAGTCCTAATAGCAATTTAATGGCCAAACCGCTTCTTCTTGCTCCACTGGAGGCTGTAATAAATTACCTTCGTTGAACTTGTGCAATCAAGATTGTTTTCTCAGAAATCTAGGAGATCATAGCCGATCCTAAATTGAAGCAACACCCTGATGTGCTTTTCCGATCGGTTACACTGCCAGCCCAATCTGAATCAAAGTACCCATGTAGATCTAGTTGATCATTCTTGTAGAGAAGACCATATCCAATAGTGCCTTGAAGATATCTCAAAATATGTTTCACAGCCATTAAGTGAATTTCCTTTGGCTCACACATGAACTGGCTGAGAACATTCACTGCATAGCAAATATCAGGTCTGGTGTTAACCGGATACATCAAGGATCCAATCATTTGTCTGTAAAGGGTTGGATCTGCACACTTGGATTCTATTGCTGCTTCTTTTAATTTGTGAAGGTTGGTTTCCATAGGTGTAGCATTATCGGCCTACAATCCAAACCCAACAACTCCTACTAGTATAATGCCCTCTGATTTCTGCCATACTTCTAAACCTAGAAAGTAGTGTAGAATGCCCAAGTCTTTCATGCCAAATTCAGAAATTAGATCTTGCTTCCCTTGAGCAATGAGGTGATCTTCTCCTGTTATCAGCAGGTCATCAACATATAAAATAATTATTAGCATATCACCTTTGATTACCTTGAAGTAGAGATTGGAGTCAACATCATTCTTGGAAAATCCTAATCCCAAGAGATAGCTGTCAATTCTTTCATACCAAACCCTGGGAGCATGTTTAAGTCCATAGAGGGCTTTCTTCAGTCTGCATACATGTGAGTCAGGTTTATGTATCACAAAACCTTCAGGCTGTTCCAAATAGACTTCTTCTTCAATGGTTCCATTCAGGAAGGCAGTTTTCACATCCATTTGATGGATCTTCCAACCTTTAGCTGCTGCAATGGCTAACACTGCTCTCACTGAGGTGTAACGGGCAACAGGTGCAAATGTTTCTTCGTAATCAATGCCTTCCTTTTGAGAAAAACCTCTTGCCACAAAACGTGCTTTATGTTTTTCTATACTGCCATCAGCAGCATGCTTGATTTTGAAGAGCCATTTGGAAGAGACAACATATTTCTCTTTTGGTGTAGGCACTATATCCCATACATCATTCTTTAGAATAGATTGATATTCTTCTGTCATTGCATCCTTGCATGCTTGATGTCGGAAAGCTTCTATAACATAGACAGGTTTGGAGTTTATGATGTCGTTCATTAGAGCAACATAGCTAGTGAAACGTTTGGGTCTTTTACTCTCCCCTGAACGTTCCTTTGGGTGCTGCATGATCCTCTGCTTCTTTGATCATCTTCCTGGCCCAAAGTGGTCTCTTTCTGTTGTTGTCATTTGTATTCTCATTTGAAGTAGAAGGAAGTTCATGTGGCATTTCCTCAGGATGCTCCCTCTGAATCTCAGGAGCAAGTTCCATTTTAGGTACTCTAGGGGAATAAGTTTCAGTCTCACTAGAACTTCTTGCCCTCTTGAATGCAACATCTTCTTCAAAGATGACATCTCTGCTCAATTCAATTTGATTCTGCTCGGGTATGAATATCCTGAAGGCCTTAGAGGTTTCACTATATCCCATAAATATCCCTTTCTTTGCGGAAGGTTCAAGTTTGAATGTCTTCTCCTTGGGCACATGAATATAGACGGGGCAACCAAAAATCCTAAAGTGACTAATGTTAGGTTTTATGCCAATGAAGGCTTCTTTAGGAGTTTTGTTATCAAGATGAGAATGAGGACATCTATTTTGGATGTAGACAACAGTCCTAGAGGCTTCTACCCAAAAAGAGGTTTCAATGTTTTGGTCAAGCAACATTGCTTTGGCAGCTTCGACAATAGTTCTATTTTTTCTTTCAGCAACCCCATTTTGTTGAGGGTTGTAGGCCACTATGAACTCCCTCTTAATTCCAGCACTCATGCAGAATTCCTTAAAAAATTCTGAGGTGTATTCTTTCCCATTGTCTGCCCTTAAGGTTTTTATTTTCTTTCCGGAGAAGTTTTCCGTAAGTGCTTTGAACTTTTTGAACCATTTGAGGATTTCTATTAACTCTTTACACTTAAGGAAATAGATCCAGGTTTTTCTAGAGAAGTCATCTATAAATATGACATAGTATAGAAATCCTGCTTTAGAAGGTACAGACATAGGTCCACATAAGTTAGAGTGAACCAGATCTAACACATTTAGGGTTTTGCTCATACTAATGGGAAAGGATCCCTTTGCATTATTTCCTAACGCACAACCTTTACAAGTTCCTTCATGAGATGGTTTTAACTTAGGTAAGCCAGTTACAAGTTTTTCCATAGAAGGTAGGGCACAGAAATGAAGGTGTCCTAATCTTCTATGCCAAATCTCATTTGACTCAAAGGTGTCAAGGGTAAGGGCTTGTTTAACTTCAGTGCAAAGTTTGTAAAGGTACCCTTGTCTTACACCTATGGTTTGGGCTTTCTTGATAGTTGAGTTTTTAGGCCATGCTAGAACTTTTCCATCCATAATTGTAACCCTATATCCATTGTCTTCAAGGGCAGAGATGGATATCAGATTCCTCTTTATTCCAGGTACAAATAAGACTCCAGTGAGATGAAGGGAGAGACCAGGTTTCAATGTGATGGAACAAGTTCCAACCCCTTTTACTTGATGTGTAAAGTCATCTCCAATTGTTACATCTTCATCAGACTTTTCAGTCATAGTGTCTAAGTGTTCTCTAAACCTTGTGATGTGCCTTGAAGAACCATTATCAATCACCCAGTTGTTGATATTGTTAGATACTTGACTAGAAAAGGTAGAATAGAACACAAAGTTCTCAGATTCATGATCTGAATTTGTCTTTCCTACTTTGGCAAAGGATGCTTGTTGCTTTGATCTGTTAGGGCACTTCATTGCATAGTGGCCATATTGATCACATCTAAAGCATTGTACTTGAGAGATGTCTTTCCTTTTAGAAGATCCCTTTCCATTGGAATTTCTCTTTCTTTTAAAAGATCCTTTCTTGTAGGAGTTTTTCTTATTCCTTTTATTAGACGATGTGTTGAGTACATGAAGGTCTTCATCTATGTTTTTCTGTTTGTTGAGAGTCTTGTTTCTTCTTGAAGGCAGTCAGTTCTTAGCCTGTTAAACTTAGGGAGTTTAGATCTTGCACTTATTACTTGAACAAATGACTCCCATGAGTTTGGTAGGCCTCCTAGTGCAATTAGAGTTAACTCTTTGCTATCAATCTAATATCCAATTGTGGATAATTGATCTCTCAGTTCAATAATCCTCATGAAGTATGCATTAATGGACTCTCCTTTGTTTATTTGAGCATTGTTGATTTGCCTTTTTAAAGCAAGAGTCCTGCAGGTGTTGTTGATCTCATAAGTTTTCTCAAGAGATTTGAACATATGGTATGCAGTTTCATGTTTTGCTAGGATGGGCACTATATGATCCCTAACTGCATCTACTAGGATTTTCATGGCCTTTTCATTGTTTTCTATCCATTGAGATTTCTCAGATTCAGACTCTGATTCCTTCATATTTTCTCTCACAAGTGAGTCTAGCTTATTCTCTCTAAGGATCATCATGATTCTAAATTTCCATGATGTGAAGTTGTCTGCTCCTGCAAGGCGATCTTCAAATCTGATCACACTTGACATTATGAAGAATGTGATGTGAATTCGAATTTTTTAGAAAATACGAATCTTCTAGAGCAAACTGATTTTAGATTTGTTTAGGATTCACACAACCTTGCTCTGATACCATGTAAATGTAAACAAATCTTCTATCAGAGCGAGAGACTAAGGGTTCTAAAGGAATTCTGCGTTTCAGATTTCTACAAAAATTTCTAAGACAAATTTGCGAATTCCAGATTTTATATTTCTTGAATGTGCTGAATGCAGAACATTGATCGATTTCTATTTTCTGCAAGAAGGGAAAGAAGTGCCTTATATATGATGAAGACACGCCTCAAGGAGAGACGCGTCTCATGAGAGGATGCGTCTCCACAAAGTGAAGACACATCCACTCATGGGACGTGTCCCTTGAGTGTGCGAGCTTCTTAACCAACAAAAGCCATTCAGATTTAAACAAACTATAATGAGTGTTATCCAATAATCATTTATATAAGAATTCGATTTATCCATTTTCGAATTTTGATCATCTTCAGAAATTCGAATATTTAAATTTGAAGGATTTATATTTTAAGAACAATTTAGGTTAAATATAAATGATGATGATGCATTAATGCAATCATCATTTATATCTGACTGAAGCTATCTTAAATCAACAACATGGATGGATAAGGTTGAAATTTTCATATTGAAACATCCCTTGTAGATTTTTGCCCCAATTTTTCCAAATGTTCCACAGAAAATTTAAACAAACAGTTTGCATGAACTAATTTCTCTTCATCCAATAACTTACAAGCAATTTTCAATCTAAATCATATTATAACAATTTTAGAACAAAGATCTGAAATTACAAATGAATATTGCTTTCAAATCTTCAGTAGAATAACAACAGAAATATGAAGTTGAAGCACAAAGTGAGACACCCGAATAATATCTCCAACAGACAATGGGTTTCCGTCCACTGCCTCCAAGCTTGAGGGTTTTCGTCCTCAAACCTGCTGAAAGCCAAAGCTTCCCAAAATTCTCCAAGAGAAATCATAAACCAAGCATATATCAAGCATAGCTGAAAATGAGCCCTTGCAACAATTTTATAAGCTTCTCATAAGAGCTCATTCACACTTTTTACCAATGTGGGATAAAAGATGCACTTTATTACTTTTTTCCCCCTTATGTCTCCCTTCACTTTAAAAATAAATAAATAATAAAGTGACCTTTATTTTATAATTTGATATTGACTTAAAAAGTCACTTTAAACTGCTTTTAATAAACAATGAAATTAAGTTGTCTTTAAAGTTATTATAATTTGACAATTTAAAACTTAATTATTTAAGTGATTTCTAATGTCCCAAAAAGAGGACATTACAATCCTCCCTCAGAGATTGCTTGTCCTCAAGCAATACCAGAATCCCAAACATCAACTCTTCCTGATTCTGCTAAACTACTAAGCACTCCACTGAAAAACCAACCAATCTGCATATGCATTCCAGAATCCCAAGGCCAAGTCAGAAAAGCACTGCTCTCATTATTTGAAGATATCAGCTCATTCTTTGTTTCACCTCTCTGTAACCCGGCATAATAACCATCTGAACAATGCAAACTGAAAATCCTACAAGCTGCCAATCCTCCTTCCAAAGGAGAGGACATCTCATACCATGATGAAGTACAACTCGATTTATTCAGTCTCTTCATATTTGTCATCAAAAACATGTTCAACTCAACAATTTGTGGGCTGAAAGAGAAATGATATGCACTCCTCACAATGCAATCAAGCTGACAAGTACTCTCTTCTTTTAGCAAAAACCCATGCTCACATTTATTGAACTCATATCCATCATGCTTCCGCTGCTCTACTCTGTGAAAATTACAATTTGGAACCCTGTTATCACATAAAATCAAGTTTGCAAACCTGCTGCAACAAATGGTATCAGTATTATTAAAACTAAGAATCTGATTTATGTCCTCTTCAGGAATGCATTTTCTGTCATCTAATGGTAAGAACTTGTTATCATTCACTTCCCAAATTTGAAAGTGACTAGATTGAGCCTTCACCAACATGCCACCATCTTCTAACCTTACTGAAAAAACTAATGAGGGAATTGGATTCATACTTACAGTTTCATGCATAGCAATGAATTGTTGACAAGAGAGATGCTTCTTACCAGAATTACTGGCATAGAGCAGATCCATCACCTTATGTTTGTCAAACCCACTCAGTATATTATTGTTTGAACTCATAAAATCCTTATCTTCTTTGTCCTGCTTGATAATTTCTTTATGCCCAACTTCTTCCAACATTGGAAGACCATTATATACTGCTGCCCCATGACTGAAATTATTCTGAAATCTGCCTATCAAGCCTATTATAACAGCCATTTCACTGCTGCAAGCTGATTTATCGTCATCAAAATTCATGAGTTCATTTCCTTGCTGGTCCTTCTGCTCTTCATTGACATCATTTGAATAACAGACAGTGGACACATTGTGCATTGATTCTTTCCTACCAATAGCATTGATCCCGTCAATAATTTCCATTATCCCTATGCTCGTGGAATTTACTTCTTCCTTGAGCGTGGCTGAAATGGAAGTCTGATTTTCTACTTGATATAATTTAAAACGTGTCATGTTCAGCTGTAAATAAAGCTCATCCACCTCTCTCTCCTTGTCTTTGGCGATTTGAATTGCAAGATCCCTCTCATTGAGTAATTGCAAGTAGTTTGATTTCATCTTCTCTAATGCTCCTTTGATTTTGCATAAGAGGGTGCTATTGAATCCACTTGCCACTTCTCCCTTCTTTTCCTTACTCTTACTTTCCCAAGGTAGACCTTCAATGCTCCTATGAATATTGTCATAATGAACCAAGGCTGCCACAATCATGTCTTCACTAACCTTTAGTTGATTCTTGAAACCATATGGTTCAAAAGCCTCATCTTGAAAGACATTTCCTGTTTTTCCTTCCAATTCAGTCCCTAGAGTGTCATCTTCTTGGCATGTTTCATAGCCGCTCATGTTTTCCATTCCTAAGTACATCAAATAAGCAACATTATCTTCATTCACTTCCTCAACAAAACCACTATGTTGAGCTTCAAAAACACAATCTTGTATGAGTAAACTACTACTACATGATTCCTCAAATCTTTCGGTAGTGTTATAAATGTCTTCATAGGCCTCGTACTCATTGTTGGACTGATCTAAATGTGTGGTCATTGATGCTGCTATGTCACCATTTTCATAGGATTCTTTGTCATAAGAAGATGCACGTTCTTCATTAGAAATATGCTGGAACTCTAACTTATTCCTGTCTTGTATTATATCATTTTTATTAGGAACAATATCAGCAATTTCACAACAAGTTTCAAAGCTTTCTTCATGAAGAAATGGAGAGTTTAAGTCAAGAGGACTTATCTCTTTACAAAGTTTACCTACATCAATCTCGAAACCACCAACAAAAAACTTAAGAGTGCCTCTCACCTGAAGCAACTTGTTCTCCATCCTCTTTCCTGCTTGTTCCATCTTCTTTTTCTGTAACCACAGCTGATTCCATCTCCTCACAAACTTTCGTGTCATTCTGTTGGGGCAAAACTATGGAGTTCCTATCTTCTTCATCGCTGGTCCAAACTTCTTTGGCTGACTTATCTTCCTCACTAATTCCACAATTATGATTAGGTGTCCAAGTCTCCTGACATGTGAAACAAATCTGCTCTCTTCTCATTTGGTTTTTGCTCTTCTTTGGAGATCCTGAAGCCTGTAAACCCAACGAAGTTAGCTCCCCTTTAGTCAATAGTTTCTTGAACTTCTCAACTTTACACTCAACCAATCTTTTGGAGAACTCGTAAGCAATAGGTGATATAGCCTGCTCCTTCCTCCAAATGGCCAACAAGTCTAATTGCAACAGCTTGCAGATGTCATCATCCTCATCTAAGATTAAAGACATAATAGTTTGCATACAAAGACCTCACAATGTCTGGATGATGTCTTCTAATTTCAGTTAGGAAGCATTGAAACATTTGTAGAATTAATTTATCACATTTGAGGTCCAACATAATGATAAATGGTCTGGTTTTGGCCATAATTTCTAAAATCTTTGCCCTCTTACCAAAAGAAGGGGCTTTGACTTTGTGTAAGCCATGCAGGCTCTCTATAATCAGCTGTAGAACCTTCTTCAATATGTCATCATTATAAGGTGCTATAGGAGCTGTTATTCTTATGATTTCACTGTGACAAGAAGCAACTGCAAGTCTCACCTCTTCACAAGGATGTTCCAATAACCTGTGCTGGACCAAAGCAAGCATTGAGGGCTGCAAAGCCCAATTCAGAAGCCTCGAATCTGACTGGTCCACTTTGGACAAATATGTGTCTAATTCCTCCAACTTAGAGAGAACATCATCAAGAAATTTTGTGGGCTTCAATTGTAATCCAATTATGTAGAGCCAATTCCCTACTTCCTTTTCTTTTTGCAAATCTTTTAACTGATCACCATTGAATGTATCATTGAATTCTTTTGAGAAAATAACACTTTTCAGATTTGCCATTGTCTTCATTTTCTTTACTAGACCTACTTTTGATTTTCAATGCAAACATATGATTGAAAC
>VDFB02367865.1:0-10604 GCA_007258455.2 Sequoia sempervirens | reverse complement strand
AAAGTGGATTTTTCCTCATCATTTTTTTTTCTCTCATCTAACCTTTGCTTCAGTTCATTCAATTTCACCTTTGTTTGTTTATCCTCTTTACTTGTATATGTAGAGGCATATTTTTTTATTCTTTTTATAATTCATTGCTCTTATTATCTACTACTTTCCTCTTTTCTTTCTCATTTTCTAGGTCTTCCTGTAACTTTTCTATTGAATCTGCAACCTCTTTTTTCTCTCTTTCTTTAATAATGATGTATACACCAATTTATTGTTCTTATTTGATACATTAATTTTTTCATAATTTTTCTCTCTAGAAAAATCCAATTGGAAAATGTTCATCTAAAATTTAGAGCGATCCATCTAATTCTTTGGTTTATTTTGAACTATGGGAATGGCAAACATGTACTCCATGATTTCTTTATTTGGGTCAAATGTGGGTAATACCTTTGTTATTGCAAGCTCTAAAGTTACAGTAGACAAACTCTCTATTAGTTTCTTCCTTTCTTTTTTAGAGAATTTTAATTTATTTCTAAACTCATGATTGCAATCAAAACTTGGGGACACAAAAATAATGGAATGCTTGAATGGAGGAGTACTTGCAGTTATTATTTCAACCACACTAACTAGAGGAGTTCCTGGAAATAACTCCTTTGGGGTGGAACTAGAAATTAAGGTAGTGGTATTGGTACTGGTAGTTGGACTTGGACCTATCATAATCCTTGGCCTCTTCAGTATGCCTTGATCACTAGGCGTCTATGTAGTATCTTGTATTGTTGGCCTCTTGTGTGTAATTTTTGTTGTAGCACATGTTGACCACTACTAGTACTACTACCCATACCATTTCCACCAGTGGTAGTGCTAGTTGCATTAGATTCTCCACCATGGGCATGTCCTAGTTGTGATTGTATCTAACCATGAGGATTAGGATTTAAAGATTTAACAAAATGAATTATTTCAGCCGTACTTGTATGCCCTTGGTCTATTTTATCAGCTCCAAGGCCTCACTTATTAAAAGGTTTTCAAGGGTCTAAATCTATTTCCATCCAAACACATTCTCCTTTGGACCCAAAACCACCACCTTCATAACCTATTCTTTTGGCTATGACTACTCTTTAAGTATATGTTTGTTTTGTGGTCTCACTTAAACAAGATTTAACTTTTCTTGCATATTTTCCTTCCCTATCATCATCAGATTCATCATCATTTTCTTCATGTTCATAGGGATGTTCTTTATTCCACAAACTTCTAATACTAAAAATATTCTTCAATATCTTCAAACTCTACACTACTTTTTGGTTCACCTAAATCCTTCCTAATAGAGAAAAATGAAGTAATTTTTTATTGTGACCATTTTTTTCTCTACAAGTCATATTTAGAGATTCAGGTATTTTTACCTTAGTAGATGGTAGATCACTTTTTTCATAAAAATTGTCATACCTCTTGATTTGCTTCTCTACTTCTCTTTGTTGGTGCAATGCCATGATTTCTAATGACAATTTTCAAAAGAAATACCTTTCTCAACATCAATTTTCTCCATTGCTATTTTGACCTCATCCTAAGAATCTTTTTTTCTCAATTTTTCAAGCAAGGGTTTACTTTGATGTTGAATTCTACTTGCAACATTCTTATTGGCCACAATCCTTAATTTAATGGTGTCACATGGATCATACTACCAGTGAGAGACAACATCAAATTCAAAAAATTCAAAAGATCATGTACCACACTAAATGATTTTCTCTCGAATGTGAACACTCCACATGAAAAAGGTAAAGAAGGAAATATGCTCTTCTTTTTCTGACTAGCAAAGTATAGTTGATTAGTACTCTCCATCTGCCTTACATATTCCAATGCAAAAGACCTTTCTATCACATGTGTTGGAAGTTTGTATGGCTCTATTCCTGATCAATAAAATCTTAGCACAATATATTCTTCCATTAAGTACTAATCAACCAACTGTATTTCTTTTTCTAGTTGAATGTAATTTCTACAAGACACAAGCAATCTAGGCATTGGAGCATTTGTAATTTCTTGATAAAATGGAGCCAAAAAGTAGTCTACAAAATTAAATTATAGTTCCTTCAAGAATCATGCATCCTTATCTTAGTGGTCCAATCATATACTGGAGCCATTTTTTCCCTCAACACTCGTATTGGGCTGAATCTGAAGCTTGTTGGTCTAAAACATTCCATTAAAATTCAATAGAAAAAAATAGCACAAGTAGGTTGTGAACCTAAATGTCTTAGTGGAACCTCCTTTAATCATTTAAAATTGTTTATGCATGGATTCTAAAATGTGCTCAAGAAAGTTATATTTGATAGGCTGCTTAACATAGTGGATATTAAATACAATTTCAAGGAAGCTTGCACCCACTTCCCAATTGCTATCCAGTCCGAGGAAAAATGCTAGCATGAAAATAGTATCCTGAACCCATGGTTTAAAATTTCCAAAGGCTTATGATTACTTTTCAATAAGTTTCTATGACAATCCTGAACTATTTTAATTAAAAAAGTATTTTTCTCCCTTTCATTGACTGCTTCATAATCACTAGCAAGATTTTCTAGGTCAATGTGGATGTTTCCAAATTCTCTAGTTGTAAACCCCAACACATTTCCAAATTATTTTGCAGTAATGGATAAAATTTCTTCTTTGTTATCTTTATTAACAATTACTCATTTTTTATCATCATAATTGTGGGCGTAGACTATGATAAATTTTGGGCAAGGGAAAACCTCATGTAACATCATGCACCCTAATCCAATTACCCATGGTGTAGTGACACTATTAATTGGCATTGTTTGACTATTTTGAATTTACATTTACTTTGCAACCTTATTCTCAAATGAAAATCTAAGTTCTGAGGTAAGCCTACCATAGATTTTAGGATCATAAATATCATGATATTCATCAATGAAACCTGAGGTTTTAAGCACTCCATCATAATATATTTTTCTATCTATTTTTTCTTTTCCTTTCCCAACAACTGGTCTAATAGTGGCAGTAGACATGCTTGTATAGTGTGAATTCCCTCCTAATTCCTTAATTTTTCTTAAGTCTCTCAAGTTCTCAACCCTAAACCCAAATTTTGACAAAATAAGAATTTAAGAAACGATGAAATTAGGAATGTATATGCATAAAATTGGTCATGTCTAATTAATCCTGCATTTAATTAAATATTTATTATTTAATTAATTTTTCTTAATTCCTCAAGATATGATTAAATTTAATTAATTTAATTATATCGTTCCCTTACGTTATTCTTCCACTTTTAACAAATAAATTCATTACCACTTTCTTAAGTCCACTTAATTAAATAAATATTATTGTTTATTTAAATTAATTATCACATTTAAGTTTAATTAAATATTTGATTTAATTAAATTTAATTTCCTTTCTCCTATTCAATTTTTTCTTCTAATTAATTAAATATTTTATTTAATTAATTTCATTTACAAGTTTAATTAAATATCTTCCATATCTTTTCAAATCATAATTAAATATTTTATTTAATTATGAAATATCCATTATTCTTCAAATCTTGAGTAAATATTCTATTTTGAGAAAAATCTCCATGTCACCCATAAATGAATAATTGAATTTAATAATTCATTATTTATCTTCTTCAAAATCTTTCCATAATCTCACAAAAAGATGATTTTTACAATTCATCTTTATCATCTCATCTTATCTCTTTTTATTAAAAGAAAACAAATCTTGCTTTTTGTTTTCTTCTATTTTCTCTTCAATCTTATCCATCTTTGACCATTCGATCTGTAAGGAATTTTCATAGTTGTGGATCACATCATCCAATCAGAAGCTTTCAAAAACTCTATAAATACCCTTGTGAATCCAAGCATTGGTGACACACAATACATGTGAATTAGAGATCACTTGCATTTTAGCATTATAGCATTTTAGCATTCATAGCATTTTCATATTCTTTCATTTTATCAATCATGTCTAGTATCAAAATAATCATGTCTTAGCATAGCATTGCATACATTCATATCTAATCTCATTCTCTAGGAAGATCATTTGTTGATCCTAGCACACAATCTAAGAGCTAGTTGGAGTCAACAAAAACACCAGAGATAGAGGACAATGGAATGCCTTTGAAGCATAAATGGAGTTTGTAACTTTATTTCTTTATTTTATGCTTTGATTTAAAGTTTCATTGGTGTGTTTGATTTACTTTTAATTCATATTTATCACACTTAAAATCAATCACACATTTTTGGTTCCCACCATGGGGCCCTACCCCATTTTTAACATCTACTTGCAAGTTTTCTGGCAGGTTTTCGTGTTCTGGAATTTGGATTTCTGTGCAAAATTTTCCCATTTTAGCGCATACTTCCAGGATTTGCATATATAGGTTCCCCTTTTGTATAAATAACACATCCATGATTCTCTTTCCACTCCTTGGGTGTACTCTTCAAGGGCCAATCCGTAAACCTGATTACCTTCCCATACATCATTTGAGTGAACAAAATATAACGGCTACTACTTCTAAGGAAATAGAATGCATATAGCCTACTTTTATTAAAGATTTCCATAAAAACCTAAAAAAAAAAAAGTTTCTACTTTTAGTGCAAGCCAGAGTTTCTTGGACTTCAAAGGTATTGGTATAGGGATAAGTATGTTTCTTAGCACACATTTCTAATTTTGTATTGTGGCGCATATAGGTTGTAACTAAACAAGGTTCTGAGTCTGATGCCTTCCATAGATAGGATCTTTTCTAGCTTAAAAAGAACCAATCTAGGATAGTCACATCTAGTTTTTAAAAAAGAAGCAACCCTAGGCTAGACATGGATTAAAATGAAGCAATCTAGGATAGTCACCACACAATGATTTTTTGCAGTTAAAATTGAATAACTTGTTTTCATGAAGCAGCATCTTCACATAGTTTAGATCATCGTGATTTGGGTTTTGAAAAGAACATTATCTATTGTGTTTGTGGCAATAGGTCTATGCTCTCCCCTTAATTGGGTGACCAAAATACCAAACTTTTCTTTTACATTCATGCAATTTTACCATTTTATTACATCCTATAGAGGGCTTGCTCTTGTGGGAAAAAGTACTCACCCAAGAGGAACAACCCAAGTGGGTTCAAGTTAAAGCCAGACTATTCCACCCTAGTATAAAATTTAAAGTGAATTTGGGGAAACCCACTTTTCTCGGTAGTGTGCAAGATAATCATCCCCAAAGCCTTTGTTCTAGAGATTGGGAGGTCTCCTAAGGAAGTTTATTATTGCCACACCGAACGGAAACCCTTACTACGAACCTAGTGTAGTATTTCACTGTGTCAATTTTTGAACATCATAATAATCATAGTGCAAGGGGAGGGAAGAATCTTCCCCCAAGATACTCACCATATAGCTGCCAAGGACCGTTTTCTCAGGGGATCTGGTATCTAATTCTGTCATTCTGAGTATGTGCTTGGAAAAAAAAAAACATGAGCACCCCTTTAGGGTTGACAAAACTGTGTGAGTCGACGTAGTTATAAGATGTGGGTTGTTGATTATTATGATGACCTACTTGAGTACTAAGAGTGAGTCTGCTTGAACTATTTTTTATGTGAAAAACCTATGAAAACACTTTTTGCAAAAAATTTGAAGCATACACTTGATATTTAGTATAGGGTTTAAGAACAATTGTTTTTAGAGTATTTATTGTGCTTTCAATCATACTAATTTAGATAAAATATCATCCAGAATGAACATGCCAAATTTTAGCTGAAACTTCTCACAAACTGTTCAAAAAATTGCTTTGAAAAACTATTTTAGAGCATCTAGGGTATATTCTAGCACATATAAGGTATATTCTAGTGCATTCACTAGAAAGTTTAGCACATTTAGAGTCTATTTTCACACATATAGAGTTTTAGCGCATACGCTAGATAGGTTGGAAATAGTTTTCAGTCACTATCACAACATCTTTTTTGTAGTGCATATAGGACACAGAGTAGCTCATCTGAGACATATTGTAGTGCATTTGACTATTTCTCTAATGCATATGCCTATTTTTGCAGTGCATACAAGGGACAAAGTAGCGCATCTATCACTTTTTCTGAATCATTGTTTTTGATAGATCTGAGTTTATAGCATCCTTGGTCTAGTAGCATATTAACATTTCTCTCATGCTTAGGGAGTGTAAATCAACCAAATTTGTCAAGAATTCAATTGCCAATAGAATCAAGAAACCTAAGATACATATAGGTTACAAGAAAACCTTACAAAGAAGGAATTTTTTATACAAGAATCAAAACGTCTTGCTCCATTGTCATGAATTTCTCTATAGGTACCAAGATTTTGTTAGGGGATTTACTAATGAATATGTTGTAGAGCCTCTAGATTCATGAGCCTATTTTCAAAGAAGAGATCTCTCACAATGACACAATCACAATCACCCTCTTGAGTTCAACTATATACCACAAACTTCTATCGAATATCCAACACATTCCCACGAATGCAACCAAGCAGTGAGCTGAGGCTATTTGATACTCAATTCACTCCTTCAAAAACAAGGATCAGACCTTACCAAAGGTAATCTTCCTTCATCGCAAGTAAAACTTATAATTTTGTCTGGTTCTCCACACAGATTTTGACATCCTTTACTGGCTCAAGCACCAAGTGAATTAGTATCTCAATAAGTACTCATTCTCATCTTATCGTATCAGCATCATCATTTTTCCACTGGTCAAACTATGATCTAATTTTAGAAGAACATCTCAAAATCATATGCCTATTTTCACAAGATCACAATAAAATAAGCTAAAAGAAGATATTCAACAAGAAGATCATACCCCAACAACTCAAGAAGAAGGTAAAAATAGTGATCCTCTTTATAGTGTGATTTGAAATCCCCTTTTTGAAGACAACATGGCTGAAAGAGAAAAGGACCTGTTTACTTCCAACAGAGATATGAGAAAAAACCTTGAAGCTAGTGATCATGAACAAGATGAAGAGCATCACCTTAGAGAAGCTGAGCAAGATCCTAAATTTCACAAAGCATTAGAAAAGATCTTAGAGCGCAACAAAGAAAAATATTTCTTGTATCTGGCTAACAAAGAAGCTAAGTTGCCTCATGATTTTAATATTGAAAACTTAAAGAAAGGTCTAGATGAGACACTGTTGTCTAATGTTAGTACTTTATCCCAACAAGTTAAGGTACTTCAAGAGAAAATTAAAGACATACAAGGGGGAACCACAATGAAGACATATGCTCTTTATGACATTTGTCCTTATCCCTTTGATCGACGTCTCAACATGATCCCATTTCATAAGCATTGTGAAATCCCAAAGTTTGATCATTACAATGGGAAATCGGATCCAATTGATCATATTAGGAACTTCCGAAACATGACTTTGGAGTTTTCTTGCAAGGATACACAATTGATGCATTTGTTTCCTAGAAGTCTTGGAGATCAATCTATGGAATGGCTATCGAAAATCACACCACCTATCAAGAAATTTGAGGAATTAATCAATGAATTCATATCACAATATTCCTACAACATACAACACCAAATAACCATGATTGATCTATGTAAGGCTAAACAGAAACCTGGTAAACCATTAATTACTTTTCTCTAGAGATGGAGAAGATTGTTCACTAGATATTTGCATCATGTTCCTGAAAAGGAAAAGATCACCACCTTCATAAATAGCTTGGATCAAGAAATTAGCTATCATCCTAATCTTCATTGTCCCCCCTCTTTTCAGAAATTGATTGAAAATTCCATCACAATTGAAAATTCCTTGGTCCAGAGAGGGATAATCAAACTTGATAAGGACAATCTTAGCTTGTCAAATCACCACAATGACAAATATAAGTTTTGGAATCACAACAAAAATGTGGTGAATGATGGTGAACATGTAGATTCACATCATGTTTCAACTAAACCATTTGTTCTTAGTGCTCCAAGTGCTCCTCACAACACTAACTTCAACAATGTCAACTTGGTAACAAATCAAGGAAACAATCCTCCTCCGAGGAATAACATAAATCAAACTTTCACTCCAAATCAAGGATATCATGGAAACAATAATTAAAATGACTTAGGGAATACATCAAACATGAATCCACAATGATCTTCATTCTTCTCTAAAAGAAGAACTTTTACTTCACTAGGTCAATCTTTGGAATTTTCCCTTAAAGACTTGATGGCAAAGAACGTTCTCACCCTACCACCTCAACATAACTCTGAACCCAGTGTGAAGGCACCATCTTGGAATGATGCATACTATTGTGAATATCATAGGTGTAAGTTCCATCATACGAATAATTTCCAAGCCTTGAATAATGCTATTCAAGACTTAATCGAAAATGGAGCCATCACAATAGAAGTAAATCAACAATCAAATGAAGACCACCAAGCATTTCAAAACCCTTTGCCCAATTATCAAAAGGGTAATTCTTCTGAAAAAAGTGTGAATCATATCGATGAACATATAATCAATTATATCTACACTGACGATGAGCGGGTTAATGTTATAAAAGTCAAAGAGAAAATGGAATGTGAAGTTAACATAACAACAAGGGCCCAAGCTAAAGTTTTCTTAAAAGGTGCCTCTTCAAAACCCACTATACCCCCGCCTCAACATCAATATGATTTAATCAATCAACTTAGAAAAACTCCTGCTCATATTTCTATCTTAGAACTTCTAAAGATTTTCCCAGCACATAAGGAAATTATAGTAAAGGCATGGTGGGACACTTGTCTTCACCCACATGCCTCTCATTTTCTAAAAAAGATGATGTTTCCATGACTCATCCCCATAATTCATCACTATACTTAGAAGTCATGATCCACAATTTTTGTGTCAAATGTGTACTAATAGATGGAGGTGTTGGTTTGAACATATGTACCATGAAATTAGTTTGGGCTTTAGGATTTTCTAAGGACTCCATTGATCCCAGAAGAAAGATTACTATTAAAGCCTATGATGATGAGGAAAGAGCATCCAAGGTAATCGCCACCAATCGAGGACCATCCATTAGTTAACAATACTTTTGTCAAGTATATTAATTCCATGATCTTGCACACAAACATCTTTGTTGGGTCATCCCAATCCACAGAAATGCAAGTCGCTTCATCCATCAATTTTAAATTTTATGATATACATAGGGATATCATTGGCCTAGATAATTCAAATAGTTGGGACTATCAAAGTTGGTCATGCCTCTGTTCTAAATGAGTAGTCTCTACTGTTTCTCCAATTTGATATATAACCAATTAACCAAAAGCTTTGACAAGTAATTACTGTTCAAGGACAATGGAGTAGGGGAGTATTCTCTTTGTCTTAATAATTTTCCTTTGTCAGCTCGGTCACATGAACAACCTTCTATCACACAACATCAAATATATGTGGAATCAACATCAATGAAACCACCAACAGAACCAATTACAAAGTTTATTGGACAATTTATCAAGGAGAAATTCCCCATGGAAGATCCTGAGGATAAAGAAATGCTAAAATGGCTCTATAAAGATGAAGATGCAGACAAAATAATTCTTAATATCAAATTACCAATCGATCAATATGGTAAAGGATATTAAATCATGCAAAAGATGGGCTATGATGGTAATGGTCCTATCGGAAAGAGAAAAGGAGTAGTTGAGCCTATTCACCTTCCAGGACTTGCTACAAAAGATAAGATAGGACTAGGTTGTGATACTAATTCAAAAGAAATAACATCTAAATAGTCGCATGATACTATCCTCACATTGCAAGAAGGTTTTGATCTAAGAGAAGCCTACTTGACAACAATTCAAAATTTTGTGGATAATAACTCTAACACAGATTCTATTTAAGGAAAGTTAAGGTACGGAACGAACTCTCCTAACATCAAGACCTCAGAGAAGAATGCAAAAGTGACTTTTAAAAATTTTCAATTACAGTCCAATTAAGATACTCATGAAAGAAATAACAGAAACAAAAAAATGAACACTAGATTTACATGGGAAAAACCTTATGGGAGAAAAACCCACCACACCAAGAAAAACCCCTTGTATTACAGTAAAAAAATTACATATAGAGTACAGGCTTCACTCTCTAATGTCAATTTACAATAGCATAATTTCATGATCAACCTTACACAAAAATTCTCTCAGAAAACATCCAACGAATTCACTCAAGACATTTTGTGTTCAAACAAGCAACATTTCATTATCTCACACGCTGTTACTCATCCAACTATTCATCGAACTGATCATCATCTTTGATTATAGAGTATATCCATGTCATTCATGGTCTACTGATTTTTCTCACAGGGATGGTTGCAATAGTTCAACTGCTATCGGTTCACCTTTTGCTTCCCTAATTGGCTTAGAATAGACCACGTAGGATAGTCAAATGGTCAAGGCATTCAAACTATGTCGCATGTCAGTGAGACACTAGGTCGTGTCTCCCTGATACCACAAAGCTCGACTATCTTTATCAGCGAGAGTCATCACCTTTGGCAAGAGTCATATTGAATTCAAAATTGTCGCTCAGACTCACCCTATCGCTAAGACAACATATCAATATCCATTTCAGAACCATTGACCAGAAAATTGTTGTCGCTAAGACTTTACACTGATGTTCAACCGATGTAGCTCTATCGGCAAGAGTTTT
>VDFB02367864.1:0-17747 GCA_007258455.2 Sequoia sempervirens | reverse complement strand
CCTCGTGAGCACATTGTTATGCCTGTTGTTGTGAAGGAGAGTGCTGACGTAGAGACATTGCAGGCAATCAACACTTTGACCTAGAGTGCCATCCATCATAGTAGCCCTATTGTACAACGCCATCTAGGGGAGTCTTTGGGTGGTGGCCTTCGAACCCATGTGTGTCAATCTTGCAGGGCGACTTGTTCATATGACCCCACCGGCACAAAGGAGGCTACTACAAAGGATCTATATGTTGCTACATAGGATCTAAATGCTGCTACGGGGATGGAGAGGATGGCTAACATTTTGCATTGTGCATATGGCATTGATAGTCAGGTAAAATTCAGCATGTTCATTGAATTTAATTTATTAAATTTTGATTCTGAAATGCACGATTAACTAATTTAGTTTTATTATTTTAATAGAATTGCAGGGTCATAGTGTTGAGATTGGATACACCAGTCCTCCACCTACTTATTTCTGTAGTACACCTATCAGTGGGGTATGTAACTAGTAAACAATTATAAATTTATTACATGTTAATAGCATTGTTTTACGAATGGTATTTTAATACATGTGATTTTGGATGTTGAACAGGCTAATATTGGTGGTTTCAAGCAAACACCTCCTAGTGCCTGTGGATTCACTCAAACATACATGGAGGTAATAGAATATAAAGAGAACTTAGCTAATGAATTATACTTAATAGATTTGTGTAGTTTATATTCATATTGTTGGTTACGTTGCATTACACATCATTCAAAATTAAAGCATTAGTACTTCAAATTCCATAACTAATAACTAGATGTTGATAACTGACAAAATTTCAACTGTACAATATGGTTGTTTAGAAAGTCAACATAAGCACCATGATGCAATTACTTCACATGGAGGCATGTGCTTGTAAAGGTGGACCACCACGACAAACTATGGATGCTTGGAAAAAATCTATGAAACCATAATAGTAAGCAATAGCATAGACAAGGCAGTTAGTGATGCAGAGCATCATATCAAAACACTCAATCATCAGGGTACATCTGATGCAGAGCATCCAACAAACACCATCAACATCATTTCTTCAAGGGATTTCAATCCCAAATAGAATCAGGAGAAGATCAATTATAATTTCATCATAAATCTACTTTTCATTCAACCAAAATCCACTCAAATTCTCTTAGCCATTCCATAGGCCATCATTCATCATTCCACTAATCAGTATTCCAATTGATTCATTCAAAGAAAAAACCATATTAAATAAAACTTTGACCTAATCAATTAGATTCACATCATTCTCAACCACCATAAAAACAATATAAACCTAATTATTGACACTTGAACAATTCATCCTTTCATTTATTCACCAAGGCAACAAATCAATTAAACCATACCTCACTATTATCAGTGCATTATCAATTACTGTACTCACCATATTTTGACTACAACAATCTATTTATGGGTTACAAACTTCTGCTACGACAAAATATTGATTATCATCTTGTGGTTAATCATCAATTTGCTCAAAGGGCTTCATAATAGTGACCCATCCAACAATCAAAGTCACCAAACCTGTCTTATACACCTTAAAAAAATTTAGTAACATCAATCATATCGTTAGTTTGATAGTAACCAAGCACTCAATCATATCACAAAAGCTTTGAAAGGATACAGGTGAGAAATGTTGAAGATTGGAGAGATTGCCACCCCAGGAGGTAGCTCTATTTCTTAAGCATTTTGGCCAAACTTGTAGACCACCTTGCAAGGTCCTATCTTCTTCATCATGAGTTTTCTATACTTTCCTTTTAGAAGTCTCTCCTTCTTCAAGTGTGCCATCACCAAGTCTCCAACCTTGAATTGGACATTCCTCTTCTTTAAATCCGCCTTTTCCTTATACTTCTCAACATTCTTTTGAAGGGTTTCCTTCACTTGTTGATGAATATCCCTAATTGTAACAAAAAATTCCTCACCTGGAGCACTTCTCCTAGCAAATCCTTGTATATCTCTTAGTTCATAGACCCCCCTAGGGTGCATGCCATAGACTACCTCAAAAGGGCTTCTACCAATGTTCCTATTCATGGAGTCATTATATGCAAATTCAGCCTGAGGTAAAATCAAATCCCAAGCTTGTCCATGCTCCTTGGTAAGGCATCTTAGGAGGTTTCCCAATGATCTATTCACCACTTCAGTTTTTCAATCCATTTGTGGATGGTATGCTAAACTAAAGGACATATTTTTTCCTTGAGTTTCTTCCACAAGGTCGTCCAAAAGTG
This sequence comes from Sequoia sempervirens, assembly GCA_007258455.2. Lineage (NCBI taxonomy): Eukaryota > Viridiplantae > Streptophyta > Pinopsida > Cupressales > Cupressaceae > Sequoia > Sequoia sempervirens. The sequence goes on along the minus strand of VDFB02367864.1, from coordinate 15,498 downwards.
ACCAATGAATTTAGAATGCCTTTCAGAAATAATGCTTAAAGGCAGTCCACATATCCTAACAACCTCCTTAAAGAAGAGACCTGCTATATGAGATGCATCATTGGTGCATTTGCAAGGAAGAAAATGTGCCATCTTACTAAATCTATCAACTACCACAAAGATACTATCAAAACCTTTTTGGGTTCTAGGCAACCCCAAGACAAAGTCGATACTTACACACTCCAAAGGCCTATTGGGAATGGGCAGTGGTTGATAGAGTCCTGCATTTGATGAAGTTCCCTTTGCCCTTTGACATATTATGCAGCCTTCCACATACCTTCTCACATCCACCTGTAACTTTGGCCAATAGTAAAATCTCCTAACTTGTTCTAAGGTCTTGTCAAGGCCAAAGTGACCTCCAAGACTCCCACTATGTTTCTCCTTTATGATATTCTCCCTCATTGAGAATTTATGAACACACAATTGGCTTCCTTTGAAGAGAAAACCATTCTGCAATAAAAAGTTAGAGAATTCACCATGAAAAGAATTCAAATGCTACTCACAAACGTTGTATACCTCCTTGAAATATGAATCTTCATGATACATATCCTTCAATGCTTCAACCCACATGCTTTGGAGTTGGATCTCTTGCACTACAAGTGACCTTCTATTGAGAGCATCTCCCACCTTATTTTCTTAGCCCTTCTTATGCTTTATTGTGAAAGTATAGGCTTGCAAAGACTCTACCCACTTCATGTGCCTATGACTGAGTTTGTCCTATGCATTCAAAGAACTCAAGGCATGATTATCAGTATAAACAATAAATTATTTGGGTAACAAGTAGTGACTCCACTTTTTGAGGGCTTGGACCATAGCATACAATTCCAAATCATAGGAACAATACTTCCTCTTTGCTTCATTCAACCTCTCACTGTAAAATGCAACCGGTCTGCCTTCTTGTCACAAAATAGCCCCTATTGCTTGATTGCTAGCATCACACTCAATGGTAAAAAATTTATCAAAATCAGGGAGAACAATTATAGGCTATTGTGCTACTCTCATTTTCAGATATTCAAACCCTTTATTAGCCTGATTGGTCCAACAAAACTTACCTTTGTTACCTCCTTTGATGGTGTCCAAGATTGGTGCACAAATTTGGCTAAAGTTCTTGATGAACTTTCTATAAAAGCTTGCAAGTCCATGAAAGCTTCTCACTTCTCCCATGGATTTTGGTGTTGGCCTTGAGTAAGAATAGCATGCACCTTTGAAGGATCCATCTTCAAACTTCCCTTGGAGATGACAAAACCAATGTAAACTAGTTCTTCCTTCATGAATTCACACTTTTCCATGTTGATCAACAACTTCTCCTCTTGTAACCTCCTTAGTACCATGTCAAGGTGCTTCAAATGTTCTTCTTTAGACCTGCTAAACACAAGGATGCCATCTAAATAAGCTACAAAAAACTTTCCAATGAAAGGTCTCAATACCTCATTCATAAGGCGCATAAATGTACTAGGGGCATTTGAAAACCCAAAAGGCATCACCAACCAATCATAGAGCCTTTCATTAGTCTTAAAAATTTTCTTCCATTCATCCCTCTCTCTGATCCTTATCTGATAGTACCCGCTCTTTAGATCAATCTTGGAAAAGTAAGATGCTCTTGATAGACAATCCATGAGGTCCTCCATTATTGGCATCAAGAACCTATATCTGATTAAATGATCCTATTAATGGCTCTTGAATCAGTGTAAAGTGTCCAATTCCCATCCTTCCTTGGTGCTAGGATAGTAGGAACAACACATGGGCTCAAACTCTTCCTCACTAGCCCTTTATCCGTCAACTCTTGCACTTGTCTTGCAATCTCCTCATTTTGAGCAGGTGTCATCTTGTATGCAGCCTTATTAGGCAATGAAGCCCCTGGAATCAAATCAATATGGTGGATTATATCCCTAATGGGAGGTAGGGAACTAGGTAATTCATTCACCGTTAGGTCCTTGTACCTTTCCAACAACTCTTGGACTTCGTTTGGTGCATCTTCCTTCTTCTTTGTGGGCATATCTGCTTCACTTTCTGGCTTCATAATCAAGAAGAATCCTCTTCCTCCTCCTTCATTTAGGGTCTTCATGAACTCCTTCTCACCCACCATCAAAACACTAGACCCTTCGTGCTTTTCCTTATCTTCTTCTAGGAGAGGTGAAAGGTTGTAAGTCTTCCCATCCTTCAAAATGGAGTATGTGTTCTTCTCCCCATCATTCTTGGTCTTCCTATCAAAGTGCCAAGGCCTACCAGAAATATATAGCTTGATACTTGTACTCAATTTTTTTTTATTAGATCTCATACATTATAAGTCGTGACATGGATCTCGCTATTGTAACTTTTTTGTGATTGAATAATTTGTTGTTTTATTTTCAGATGTTGGTTGTGGGAACACCTCCAAATGTTACAAGGGAAATGGATATCAGTGTTTCATCCACTATACAATCCTCCATGGCTTTGATAGAGGAGGTATGAGGCAAATTACTAAATTTCAATTTACATTTGTTGTTATAGATGTCAATTCTAGTGAAAAATCAAACCATTATTGATTCGTAGTTTAATTCCTATTTGGATGGTTTCTACAGGGCTTGAGCATGCCTAAGCATCAACATGCAAATATTTCCATCGTGGAGAGTGATCATGAAATGACAGTAAGTGATTATTTTGTTAAATATATCATTTCTTATAATGTAATTTCTATATATTAATGTCTTTACTTCTTATTGTAATAGTTAAGACTTCACCAGGAGCTAAACTATAGGAGGAGCAGCAGGAGCACTCCTCAAGCATAGCATAAACAACAGATAGACTTATCACCATAAGATTTCCAAAGAAAGGGAAAATTTTTATTTCTAGAGCATGGAGAGAAATTAATTTTGATTCCAGAGCCCTTTCTTGTATGCCTAGACATGGCAATTTTGTACATATCTTGTATTGGATATATTTGACATTGTATGCCTATATGGCATTCGAGCGTAAGCCTATATGGCTATTTTGTAACTATATTTACATATATCGGCATATATTGATGTATGTGCGTATTAGCTGTTGGTTAATGAAATCTTTTTATCGATGGTGTCCATATTTGCTTTCTTTTTGACAATTATTAAAAGCATGGCTATCTGAGATTAAGGAAAAGACTTTTCCTTTTAGATTAGCAATGCATGGAAGTTTCAAAAGTATCCTTGATATTACAAAAGATATGTGTTTATACCATAGCGACAAAATCTTTTGGGGAAAAATTTGACAAACCAATTTAGTATAATATTTTTTTGAAAAATCAGGAAAAAGTCTAGAAAAATTGGAAAAAAATTAAGATTTAAAAAAAGGTAAAAAAAGTAGAACAATTTCTAAAATAATTTTTTTTAAAAAATTAAAAAAACATTTCATAGCATAGAGATATAGAGAGCAAATAAAAATAGGATTTAACTAATAGAATTGTAAAAATAGATTTGTGTATTTTATATTCATATCATTGATTACATTGCATTGCACATATTTCAAACTCAAAGCATTAGCTACATTGCATAACTAATAACTAGATGTTGATAGATGACAAAATTTCAATTACAATATGTATAGTTTTTACAAAGTCAACCTAAGAAGTAGTTATGCAATTGCTTCACATTGCATAGCTTCGCTAACTGAACGCTCCCAATTGCATTTTCTTGTCATGGCATTCTATGAGACATACATTTCTTTGAGGATTTTTTCAAACAATTCATTGCCTTGTCTATACTACCACATTTTTGATACATTTCTACCAAATCATTGTTTCAAATAGTTCACTTCCTTGTTGCTATGGCTGAAAGCCTAAAACAAGTGCTTTCGAACTAGCTATGGATGCTTGGAAAAAATCTATCAAAATCATAATAGTAAGCAATATCATACCACAATGCAGTTAACTCTTTGAGCAGCCTCAAAAGAAATGAGGTCTCATGGTGATGAGATGCCATGACAGTGAAACTAACACGATTGTCATGGAATTCCTGCATCACCATAGAGACCTCATTTCTTTGAGCATTTTCTAAAAGAGTTCTTTGCCTTAATACATGCTAACATTTTTTTTTCATGCATGTCTAGATCAAAGCATTTTTATCAAAGCAGTTCGTTGCTTGTTGCTATGGCTAAAAGCCTAAAACAAAGTGCTTTCAAACAAGCTATGGATTGTCATGGCATTCCATCACCATGAGACCACATTTCTTTTGATGCATTTTTTCAAACAGTTCTCTACCTTGTCTATGCTACCACATTTTTCATACATGTTTACCAAAGAATTTTATCAAACAGTTCACCTCCTTGCTGCTATGGCTAAAAGCCTAAAATAGGTGCTTCAAAATAAGCTATTGATGCTTGGAAAAAATCTATCAAAGCATAATTTAATAAGCAATAGCATAGACAAGGCAACAAACTATTAGAATAAAAGCCTCAAAATAATATTCTGATGGCCATGACACAATCCTCTTTCTTCCTATTTCAATCATGGCATTAGTCATGGCATTCCCATCACCATGAGACCACATTTCTTTGAGGCATTTTTCAAACAATTCATAACATGCATGCTTGTAGGTGGCATTTTCCTTCGAAGCGGGGTTTATAAGCATTTTAAAAGTGGTGCTTCAAACTGACTGTGGTTGGCGTGAAAATTATCAAAGCATAAATTTAATGTAAGCAATAGCATAGACAAAGGCGAGGAGCTATTTGAACTCAAAGCCTCAAAAGAAATAATGATCTCAAACAGTGGAATCACCGTGAACAATCCATAATAATTTTGTCATGGCATTAGATCGTAGATTCCATCACCATGAGACCACATTTCTTTGAGGCATTTTTTTCAAATAGTTGATGCCTTGTCTAATGCTACCACATTTTTCATACATGTTTGCAAAGCATTCTATCAAATAGTTCACCTCCTTTCTGCTATGGCTAAAATCCTAAAATAGATGTTCCAAACAAGCTATGGATGCTTGGAAAAAAATCTATCAAAAGCATAATTTAATAAGCAATAGCATATGGAGCAAGGCCCGATGAACTATTTGGTCATCCCCTAATGAGTCTCAATGGTGGTGGAATTCCATGACAATCCATAACAATTTGCTTGTCATGGCATTAGTCATGGCATTCCATGCCAGGGAACCATATTTCTTTGAGGCATTTTTTGAAGAATAATTCATTGCCTTGCCATAATGCTACGCATTTTCATCGATGTTTACCAAAAATTATCAAAACCAATTCACTCTACTTTTCTCCTATGGCTAAAATCCTAAAATAGGTGCTTCCAAACAAGCTATGGATGCTTGGAAAAAATCTATCAAAGCATAATTTAATAAGCAATAGCATAGACAAGGCAACAAATTGTTTGAATAAAAGCCTCAAATAAATGTGGTCTCAATGGTGGTGGAATGCCATGACTTCTTGTCATGGCATTTTTTCATGCCATTCCATCACCATGAAGTTACACATTTCTTTGAGGAGTATTTTTTTCGAATAGTTCAACTGCCCTTGTCACATGCTACCACATTTTCATACATGTCTACCAATGCATTTTATCAAACAATTCAACTGCCTTCTTTGCTATGGCTAAAGCTAGCCAAAAACTACTTTTCAAACAAGCTATGGATTACTTGGAAAAAATCTATCAAAAGAATAATAGTAAGCAACAAGCTATGGTCTCATGGTTTTTTTTCACGCAAAAATCAGTGTGATTTTATTCACATTTTTTTGCAGGTTATAAACACTTTTTTTTTTGCCAATTTTGTTGTTTTAAATGACATTGAAGTTTATGGTGATTTTTTTGTTTATATCATCATATGTGATATTCTAATCCTAATTCATGCTTTTAGGTTACATAGATATATATTTTGTTTTTACATGTTTTTTGTACCAACGAACCCAAAACGAACTGAACCCCCCTCCAAATTTTTTTAGCCAAACTAGTGTGTTTGGGTGAGAAAGAGGACCATGCTTAGTGTGAATATGCCTATTCAAAAGCGTTAGAATAGTCTGTTTGGTCACACACGTTGTAGAACGAAAGTTGCACCACTTTGCAACTTTCCACTACTTCCATTTGATAGTTTTTCCATCAACTGAAATTTGGACACCATGGGAAAACCACTGTGAGATAATGAAAACCAAGAGGTTATTGTAGAGGGGCCCAATGCAATCCCATGGGATCAGATGAGAAGTTTCTAAGCATCATGGTGTCTGAGTAACCTCATGCTAAAGTTTACAACAATTTTGCCCTATGGACCCTTAAGGGATCGATCACGTTGAACATAGCTCAGAGTGATTTCGTGTGTTTGAGTGAAAAAGAGGACCATGCCTAGTGTAAAAATTCCTATTCGGACGCGTTGGAATAGTTCGTTTGGTCACATGAGTTGCAGAACAAAAGTTGCACCACTTTGCAACTTTCCACTACTTCCATTTGAAACTTTTTTCATGAATTGAAACTTCGACACCACGGGAAAACCACTCCGAGATAATGTAAATCGACAGAGGTTATTGTAGAGGGGCCCAACATAATCCCATAGGATTAGACAAGAAGTTTCTAATCATCATGGTGTTTTGGTAACCTCATGCTGAAGTTTGCAGCCATTTTTCCCTTTGGACCCTTAAAGGATTGATCTGGTTGAACGTAGTTCAGAGTGATTCCACGTGTTTCGATGTGAAAGAGGACCATGCCTAGCGTAAACATGCCTATTCACATGCATTGGAACAGTCCGTTTGGTCACATGAGTTGCAGAATGAAAGTTGCACCACTTGGCAACTTTTCACTGCTTCCATTTGACACTTTTTCCATCAGCTGAAATATAGACACCACAGGAAAACCGTTCCGAGATAATAAAAACTGAGAGGGGTTATTGTAGAGGGGCCCAACATGATCCCATAGGATTAGATGAGAAGTTTCTAAGCATCACGGTGTCCGACTAACCTCATGCTGAAGTTTGCAGGCATTTTTCCCTTTGGACCTTTAAGGGATCGATTCAGTTGAACGTAGCTCAGAGTAATTCCGCACGTTTAGGTGCGAAAGAGGACCATTCCTAGTGTAAACATGCCTATTTAGACACGTTGGAATAGTCCATTTGGTCACACGAGTTGTAGAACAAAAATTGCACCACTTTGCAACTTTCCACTGCTTCCATTTGACACTTTTTCCATCAACTGAAAACTAGAGACTATGGGAAAACTACTCTAAGATAACAAAAAATGAGAGAGGTTATTGTAGAGGGGCCCAACACTATACCATAGGATTAGATGAGAATTTTCTAAGCATCACGGTGTCTGAGTAACCTCACGCTGAAGTTTGCAGGCATTTTTCCCTTTAGACCCTTAAGGGATCGATCCAGTTGAATGTAGCTCAGAGTGATTCCACGTGTTTGGGTGTAAAAGAGGACCATTCCTTGTGTAAACATGCCTATTACATGATAAATGTTCTATAAAGCCCTTATTTAACACAAATAACCCTAAAACACTTAAATTAAAAGGTTCACCACATGAATCCCCTTATTGATCAACTTCTTTACATCAGGACTCAATTCACCTAATACATAGAAAAATGGTATTGAATCCTTATTAAATGAAATAGAATGACCTCAAACCATCTAAGAACACCCTAAATGATCAAATGACCAAATAATAGAATCCACAAGGGTTCAAGTGTTGAAAAGATGGAGTTGGTGCTCCTACTTTCAAAAGTATGATTGCCAACAACATACAACATTCACAAGGCCTTTTTGAAGGAATATCAACCTCCTCAACCGACTACAACCACTTTTCAACTTCTTTTACAAGTGTGACCCTTCAACTTCTAAGTATTTGCAAAATGACAACTTTTGGTTTGACAACATTACATTGTTATGTGCAACTTTTGACATATTGATGTAAATGACTCCATACCTAAACTAGTGACCTTATGATGGCCTCATTACATCATCTTGACCCTTACATTAAAAATTTACATACATTTTCACATTTAGGCCATTCAAGGCTTCATTACACCAAATTGACAACATGCTAACATGACATTGCAACCTCATATCCTACCAACCTAGATTGACTTAAAACACCGTTGTGCATATACTTACAAATTAATCCAATGAACCATCCGGTCTGCTCTACTCTTTATTGTGTCAAGTATTGTCTCATGGTTAGACTCACGGACCTTCCACAATGTCTTGTTCAAAGGTCTACCCCCATATTTGGTCAAACGAACATTGGATGCCACAAAAAGGTTTGAGTAATGAAGAATCTTACGATTATGTAAATTCCTCAAACAACCAATGTTTAACACTCTTATGTGGGTACCTTCTCAGCCATGTTCGAGTAACAACAACTAAGCCTGTAGGGTATTCAATGTTTTCTCCATCTATAATTGGGGATTTCAATTTCTTTTTTGCCTCAACACAACGACACAAGTAATAGTCTGTACCCTCTTCGTTGTCTTCATCCGCAATAATTACATAAACATTCCCTGCATTTATATGTGCAGCATATCTCTTGAAATTAGTCAACATTATGAATATAGTACAAAGTAAGATAACAATATGGAATTTCAAATACTAAGCAAGTAGATATATTACCTAGTTGAACTAGATCTGATACATGGTCAAAGTCAATCGATGATTCCACCTATGTTAGTTCCAATGCCATCAGAGGGAGATATGTGTGAAGTGGGCTAAGATAACTTGCCAGCCATTTGTCAACCCACTCTCCTAACTCACAATCATTCCAGGCTTGCATTGTACATGAAGAACAAAAACATGCCATCTTACTGTATCGAGCACTCCATGAACCTACATTTGAGCTACAAGGAAAGAGTGCAAACTCACTCGATCCTACATCGCAGACAACAATCCCTCATATGGTGCAATGTTAGTATCATCCATCAACAAAATTATATGAATTGAAGACGCACACTAATGACCCATCGAACTATTAAGCACCAATTTGATGATCGATCTTGCATCTCACGCAACCGTGGTAATCGCCTTTTATACTTTAACTCTTCTCGCTAATGCTCTTTTCACGATGCTCTTGCACCATCATGCCCCCTCTTTCCATGTCCAACTCCTCACAAAGTTCCACATATGTTGAACACATGTAGTGAGATGCATCCCGCACAACTAGTAGAACATGTAATGCTCTTGAACCGTACGACGCTTATCCGACCATATTATATGCCGGTCAGATGATATGCCCTTCGAGCCAAATGATTGTAGAACATCTAAAAGCAACCTTGCACGAACTCTGAAGAATGTGTGTGATCATCACCAATATAAAAGTGATACTCCCTAAATACCTTCCTTTCGTCCTCTGTACTATCAGTTGCATGTATGAATGCTATGTGCACAAATATCGAAACCTGTGTGGAGTTGTAATACTGTGACTGCACCTCACACTGTGGCTGTAGAGTGTAGTTCTCTACAAAGTCAACCACTGATACTATGCTTCCAAGTGGAAAGGTGTCCTTGCATAGCTTGAATTGCATGTCCAGCCATCGGGCTCTATGGGTATGCCTTGCATACTCATACACTAGATTCTCACGAAACATGGACATGAACTGAAACATTGGAATCTTCTGAATAACCAACTCACACCTTTTTTCTTTAGACCCATCTTTTGTAGCATATGCCACTATTTTATACTTCTCGAACTCTACTAGTTTTGTCCCGCCTCATATGTGCTTTCCATATGTTGACATACTAGCATTCGCTGTAAGTTAACGCAACGCTTTGTATGAACCATCCAAGCATGCTGTCCTATAGAATATTTGGCCATCCTCTATTTCACATAAATTTTTGATAAGAACTCTTGAAGATTTTGGTGGGGCTTCTATGCCACATTCCTGCAAAACATCATTAGTATGCAAATCTAAACATATAGAATGATAAACATCATAATGGTTAGAGAATTCAATATGTAGTTTACAACAAGTAGTGCGTGTGTGATTTATCTTGACATAAAAGGTTTAATCATTTCAAAAAATCTTTGAGAAATACTAATTTGAGGATAATCATTTTGAAATTTATGAAAAAATTGGGTTTGAGTCGTATCCAAAAAATGCTTTGGATGTGGCTCACGGTTTCGACTACCGATTCTCCTTCTTACGACATCCCTTTGATTCGGAGATGGCCTTGTATTATTCTTCCAATAATCTTCAATTAGTGTTCTTAATGCTTCAACAACTTTTTTATCTTTGTGTGGCAGTCTCCCCGAGAATTCCCATAATTCATTTGAATGGTGCCCTCAATTCTTTGCCGCCTTTGAATAGCTTTTGATAAAGTTTTTCTACTAATTCCCATTTGTTCCTTGTCTTTTTAATGGGAGATCTCTTTGTTTGATAGCTTAAAGTCAATGTAATGACATGTCGGGGTGACATTACTATCCTTTGAGTGTGAGGTCTTACCCACACTGTCATAAGCATCCATTAGATTCTTCACAATAGTGTTTTCACTTGATGCATTCGATGTTCTCAACCCAAGAGTCTTCATGATGTTTCTATACTTTAAACCCCCATCATTTGAACAAATAGTTGACATCTTGAGTCTCATTTAGCCTTTCAAAGAACATTTTCCAAATCTTATCAACATATCTTCTACAAGTGCATTACGGAATCTTACCTTCCATGTGCTGCAAAATATCCTCATCAATATTAATCAAAAACTTTGGCTTTCTACGCAAAATTCTAGGTGGTGTTCTCTTAGGTACATACATCTCAACATTAGAAATTTCATCAATATTGAATTGAGGTGGGGTAGATTGTGTACCTTTGATCGAGGGTGGAATAGAAGACATACCTTGAGGTTCACATGGGGATGATGGCATACCTTGTTCCTCAACTCCGAGTGATGATGTACTCTCAACTTTAGATGTGGTGGATGGTGTCCAACCATACTCACTTGTGGTAGATGGTGTCCCTCCATATTTCTTGTGCTTAATGGTGTCCCTTCGTATTAACTTGCGGTAGAGGGTGTGTCTCTAACTATGGTATCTGCATCTCCCCTAACATGACTCTTTCACATTCGTGCCCTTTGTGCTACCAATTTATTTTCTCTTTTTGACAGTTGAGGTTCCTCTTCAACTGGCTTGTTTTCATCAATCATTCCCAATTTCTTCTTTTCATGATATTCCCTCATCATTTTTTCTCTTTATCTCTAATGGCTTGGAGCTAATCATCTGTTAGTTTTTTCCTTTTAATAGTTCATTTCTTCAGCATGATGAATAGTTTTACCTGTGCAAAAAGTGCTAAGTTGTCAAATTAACTAATTGAAAGCTTTGGAAGCATACACAAAGAAGGTCAATGAAAGCTGGTTTGTATAACTGTTTGACAAAATAACTCAATGAAAGCTTTGGAAGCATACACAAAGAAAGTCAATTGCTAAATTTAACAAAATACCTTAAAGAGATGTGGTTTAAAAATGTAATAGGAAAGTGTATCGAATTGTGCGATTTAAAATGTCCATTGACAACGTAAGGTTGTAACATGACAAACTGGTGCATGAACACTTAGGTCATGAAATTCCTTCAAAAGGCTATTTTTTTCAATTTGTAATGTTCAAGTAAATATGATGAGTAAAGGTCATTAAATGATGAATTTCAATGTATTTTCACCATGAAATAAGTCACTAGGTGATATTATTGAAAAGTTGCTTTTTATAACAAAAGTTGTCAATTATTGTAAAAATGTAAAATTGCACAAAAGCAGAAAGGTGAAGAGTCTTTTTTATGGAAGGCAAGGATTGGTTGATGAAGATGAAGAGGCAGTTATTTCAACTGATTTAGACACCTTTAAAAATAATTGTAAGCTCGTGAAAGGAAGATCTTGTATCCCAAAAATCCATAAAAATTAATAAAAAAACCTTTGCTCAGTTATTTTGGAAAGCTTTTATGTTCTTGTTTTTAGGTTGCATAGTGATTCAAGCATTCTAAAATTTGATTCTTGTCAGGGAAAGAGACTTCTTTCATTATTGAAAGTTGTAGGAATTGTAATTCAAATAATCAATCTAATTTGAACTTAGTTTCCTAAGTCTCGGTCTGTGGTTTACTTAGAATTGTTTTGAGAGTCTAAAAAGTGATTCTTATCCATTCCACCGATGTAGGGCTAGTAGGTCAGTGGAATAGATCATATTTAGTGTCTTTTCAATGTGAATATGTGTGTGGCAGGGGTAAATAGAAATAAGAAGTCAGGATACTATTGCATGAACAAAATTCTGAATTTTCTCATTTAAAAAAATGGTGTTTTCAAGTAGGGTTTCAGGAAACAACATGTAGAGGAGCTTAGAAATGATTTCAAAATAATTTGCAGACATAATGAAGCATGTTTCAATTGTTGGGCGGAGTATAAAATTTTATAAACTTTAATAGTATGTTGAAATAAATGTTCTACTCTATTTTTGTTGGAAATATGTGCCTCAAACTATAAAGGCTGAAACCTCCATTAGAGTCAAGTCGGTGTGACATTCTAATTGTCTGGCCGACTAGCAGGTTTGTTTTATTTAGTTCTGAACAAGTCACTGTGACCTTGTTATTGTCTTGCCGAAAGGTTACATTGTGGAGTCTATCGCTGTAACATGGTGTATTCATTATGACCTTATAGCGCTCGGGAGACCTCTAGCCGAAAGGCCATTCAATCATGTATCAGAAGGACTCTTGGCGACTATGGTCTTCAGTGAAGCTAAAGGTTCTTGCTAAGATGTCTCAGCAAAGTGTTAATGTCTTTCCAACAACATTTACTCTGTGGTCCTCGGGGTAACTCATGTTGGCTCGGTGAGAAGCCACCACAAAAGCAAATGTTACACCGACAATGTTTGGTTTGTTTCAATGGGGAGACTTGGCCGAAGGAAGTGCCATCGGTAAGATGTTCTACCGGAGTGAATATGTCTCAGCGATGAAGACTCAAGTGTTAGTCTTCGGTGTAACTCTTGTCGAATGGTGGTCATCAGTGGAACACTGTGTTTTCGGTAAGAAGTCCTAGCAACTCTGATGAGGCTCGCCGATGTTGAAGAATCTTTGGGGTAACTTAATGATCATAGGGAAACATCTTGGCGATAAGCTCTTGTCTTGCCGACTATTCTTCAGAGCCCATTATGACTTAATCTCATCAGTATAATGTCACACCAAAAGCTATGAGTTTGGGCAACAGTTATACATGTGGAGAACGTCGGTGTGATCTCATGGTGAAAGAGATAGGTCAGGGCGATTGCATGATGACTCGATGTATCTCTTGAAGCTCAATAGAACATCCTGTGACTACGATGACTCTTGGCAACATCAGTATGAAGTATATGTGGCATCGGCGAGACACTATTAGTGTCTCATCGAGATGCCAATACAATACAAATTTTGTTGACTGGTTCACCATCCTATGTGGAATCTCATGGATGAATTAGAGAAGCTGAAAGTGGAACCAATGGGAGTCTATTCATTGGGATGGTTCTATGAGGAAGCTCGATGGATATGGAACAACAGAGATATACTCTGTCATTACAATTAGTAGTATGGTTGGTTTGATCAATAGTGGTGAGTGAAGAGTTTGAACTATATCAGTGTGGATTCGATTCTGTAAAGACTGTAATCAGAAAAGGTTCCTGTGCAATTTGGTTAATGGTGAATGCTACTGTATAATCATACCAAAAAGATAAGTCTAGAATTTGTATGTAATTTCATTACTGTAATACAAAGTGATTTCTCTTGGTGTGGTGGGTTTTTCTCCCGAAAGGGTTTTCCCACGTATATCTGGTGTTCATGTGTGATTGTCAAATACTTTGTTTCTGTTGTCTGTTTCTTAGTGCATCTTAATTGGACTATAATTGTAAATTTTAAAGTGTATCTACGTTCTTTCCTGAGGTATTGATGTTAGGAGAATTGTTTTCTGCATCTAATTTTGCTTACAATTTTGTAAAATAAGTGTATAAACTTTTATAGTATGTTGAAAAGGATCAAAATAGGCCTAAGAATCTGTATTGGGATTGTGTAAATGCTTTATGATAGAAAAGGAATCACCCGATTAGATGGAATGTTGGCCTCCTAGAGATATTTGGCATTGTTTGCTAAAAACAGAGAATATGTAGAAACAATGAAAGGAATGTTGTTAAGTGCTTGGGAGCAGTATCATTTGTGATGCCACAGTTGTGTCTATGCTTGGTAATGTTTTGAAGGTATATTGTGAAAGATTTGATGATTTGGGCATATGTTTCCAATATATGGCAATGGTTTCTTGAATGCAAAGTAGTTAGAGTGTGTCTATACTAATATATTGGAATATTACAATCAAAACATGATGAAATTAGTATCTTAAAGGTCTAGTGACAGTGTTAAACTAATGCTGCTTGTTGTTGTTACAAATGGTGTTTAAGTGAAGATAGGATGATGGATGTGTTGATTTGAGCAAAGATATCCTAAATGGCTGGGATGATGTTTGATTGCAGGTCTAAGGAACACAGGTGTTTGATTGTTTTTTCCTTTAAGGGGTAAGTTGAGTTGATGAGTGATTGTTGTATTGTTTATGACAAGAACAAACTTGAAAGTTGATTCTGAAAATGGTTTGCTAGATGGAGATGGTGAATTGCCTACTGATAGCCTTATAACTTGAAATGAAATAAATGGATTTTGGTTGAATGAAAAGTAGTTTTGGATGAATTTGACAAATTTTGTATAAATTGATCTTTTACTCTTTATTAATTTGGGAAGGAAGTTCCCTAAAGAAATGATGTTGTTGAGTGGCTTGGAAATCTGATATTGCATCACAAACAAACAATTTGATCAACATGGAATAAGAAAAACAACAAAAATGAAAGCAAGCCATAATAGAATGAAAGAAAATGTACAAAGATTTCACATACCTAAAAAAGAAAAGTTTCAAATAGAGGATTTCTACCCAATTATGCAGCTTTTGCTTCTTCCTTCCTCAAACTCCTCAAAAATTTGACTTCTTCAAAAGCTTGTTCCCCTCCAAATTTCAATTGTATATCAATTATCACTATAATTCAAACTTGAATTGATATTATATGCCTCTCAATGTGAAAACTCTATTTCATGCAAAGGTGATGGAAAGAACATTCAAAAGGTGATGGAATCTCAAAATCATGCATGCACACTTCACTCAATCACCAAAAGCTACTTTTTGTTGGATCACACACAAAACAGGAGAATATGCAGAATGTGGGCCGACATCATGGGTATATTGTGATTTTTTACCATTTTTAGTGATAATGCGAGTGTGTTATTTAATCCTAAATGAACATATCTCTACTAGTTAATAACATGCTCATGTTATGATAAATTTGTTTTTTTTAAGCTTTAGATGGTACATTTATAGGTTAGAGGATTAAGGGTACTAGGGAGAGAGCTAGAGGGAGTGAGAGAGAGATACCTGAGAGAGGGAGATACGAGAGGGAGAGAGAGAGAGAGAGAGAGGAAGGAGGAGAGAGAGATAAAGGAGGGAAGGGCTGGGAGTGGGCACAGGTAGAGGATTTAAGGGTGAAG
>VDFB02367863.1:0-26697 GCA_007258455.2 Sequoia sempervirens | reverse complement strand
TTGATGATGACAAGCACATCCTAGATTTTCTGACAAATTCAGATGTTTTTCTCACCCAAGTAATTGATGAAGAAGAAGACCAAGGGGAGACTGAGTTTGATACAGAAGGCATAATGAATTTGAAAACCAATAACATCCCCAAAGGAATGATCCAGTTAGAAAGAATCTTTGACCAAGATCAGATCAATGCCATCACATACCAAAGAAGTGATGGAGCTCAACACGAAGCTGTCAACCTTGGAACGCAAGAGGAAATAAGAAATGTTCTCATCGGCAAAGTGTGCATGCATGAAGAAAAGGAACAGATAATCAAGAGTCTGAAGCAATTCAAAGACATTATTGCTTGGAGCTACGAGGGTCTGAAAACATATGACACCTCAATTATTACACACACTATCCCCCTCAAAGTTGGCAGTAAACCGTTCAGGCAACGCCAGAGACCTGTGAATCCTCTGCTAGAGCCCCTTATTTTCCAAGAAGTGAAGAAGCTACTTTTAGCAGGCATTATCTTTCCGGTGCGCCACTCAACGTGGGTCGCCAATTTGGTACCCGTTCGCAAAAAGAACGGAGAGATAAGATTGTGTGTTGACTTCAGAAACCTCAACAGAGCTTCAGAAAAGGACAATTATCCACTACCCTCATTAGATGAAGTCATTCAAATTGTGAACGGATCTCAAATGATGTCATTCCTAGATGGATATTCTTGCTACAACCAAGTGCTCGTAGAACCAGAAGACAGGCTTAAGACGACATTTACAACAAAATGGGGCACATTTTCCTACAAGAGGATGCCATTTGGTCTGATCAATGCCGGAGCTACCTTCCAAAGGGCTATGGATATTTCTTTCAAGGATCTCATAGGGAAATGCATCATTGTTTATATGGATGACCTTACGGTATTTTCAAAGAAAAGAGAGACTCATGTTAGAGATTTGATAAGGATATTCGAAAGATGCAGAAAATATGGAATATCTTTGAACCCGAAGAAATGTGTGTTCGGGGTAACTGAAGGAAAGCTGCTTGGCCATGTAATAACAGAAAAGGGTATTCTTATAGACCCTGACCGAGTAGAGGCTATTTCCAGAGTTGGTCTACCTTCAAGTCAGAAAGAATTGAAGTCTTTCTTCGGAAAGATTAATTTTGTGAGAAAATTTATAACAGGATTTGCCAAAATAGTCAGGCCCTTGACTGAAATGCTTAAAAAGGATGCGAAGATAGAGTGGACAGAGTCAACAAGAAAAGCTTTCGAAGAGATCAAACAGGCCATAGTTGACGCTCCTGTCCTGGTCAGTCCTGATTATACAAAGCCATTCTACCTATATTCCTTTGCATCAGAGCATACGTGTGCCGCGATGCTAACACAGAGAACAGAAGAGAAAGATGAACATCCTATTGCTTTCATGAGTGCACCTTTCAAGGATGCAGAGCTGAAGTACCTGAACGTTGAAAAGCAAGCATATGCCTTAGTTAAAGCAATAAAGAAATTTCGCCACTATGTATTGAGAAGTAAAGTTTTTGCCATAGTCCCAGATGTAACCGTCAAAACCCTCCTGATGCAGAACGAATTAGGAGAAAGAAGGGGTAAATGGGTCACGATCATCCAGGAATATGATATTGAAATTCAACCGATGAAGATTGTCCGTGGCCAAGCTTTGACACAAACCATTGCTACAGGACCTGAATTAGTACAACATGTGTATGAATTACAAGAGGTGTCCCCTGATGAGTGGTATGACGATATCATCTACTTCCTCCTTAATCACAAATGCCCAAATCATTTGAAACCAGTGCAAAAGAGAGCCCTACGAATGAAGAGCCAAAGGTACATGTTGCAAGGGGCAGTGTTGTACAGGAGAAATCACGAAGGAGTTTTTCTAAGGTGCCTGGGAAAAGAAGCTAAACAGACAATTGAGCATTTCCATTCCAGATTCGGAACCGGCCACGGAGGATCTCTCGCAACAGCACACCAAATTTTGATGGCTGGCTACTATTGGCCAACAGTATTTAAAGATGCATTTGATCACGTGAAGACTTGCCATACTTGTCAAATCACTGCAGCGCGAGAAAGGAACCCTGCTATGCCACTGCAACCTGTGATTGAAGTGCGACCTTTCGCAAAGTGGGGACTCGACTTTATTGGTATGATCAATCCACCTTCCTCGGCACATCACAGGTATATCCTAACCGCAACTGACTACTGCACCTGGTGGTCAGAAGCTCAAGCTTTAAAATTTTGTACTTCTGATGTTGTGGTCAATTTTTTAGAAGAGAACATTGTCACCAGATTTGGATGTCCTCATGCTTTAGTGTGTGATAATGGTTCTGCGTTCTCTTCATTGAGATTTTCTAACTGGGCTTTCGAGCATTGTATCACTCTGAAGTTTTCATCAAATTACTATCCCCAAGGCAACGGATTAGCAGAATCCACCAACAAGAATTTACTGAACGTCATCAAGAAACTGCTAGACAAAAATCCAAGGGACTGGCACACGCAATTGAGATTCGCTCTTTGGGCGGATAGAGTAAGAGTAAAGAGTTCCTTGGGTACATCACCTTACCATCTGGTTTATGGACAAGATCCAATATTTCCCATACAGCTGAGAATTCCAACCCTACAATTCATGCAAGAGTGTTTAGAAGAAGAAGAGAGGGTTAAAACCAGATTATCGCAGTTACTTCTTTTGGAAGAGAAGAGAGATCAAGCCTTGGAGAAATTTTCTAAACATCAAGACATTGTTAAGAGATGGTTCGATAAACGAGCAAGAGTCAAAGCTTTTCGAATTTCCGATTTAGTCCTTTGTTGGGACAAAGCACACAAGAGAAGAGGAGACCACAACAAATTTGACAACCTATGGATGGGTCCCTTTCAAATTTCGGAAATTTTGGGAGACAATGCTTTCAAATTGAAGACACTGACCGGAGAAGAAGTTCCATTGCCCGTTAACGGACAATTTCTAAAGCATTACTTCCAGTCTTAGACTCCCAGTGGGTCTTGCCTTTGTACATAGCTAGTTTAGATTTTCTTTTCCTGTTTGGGTTTTGGTTTTGGCTTCCGTTTTTCCCTGCTTTCTTAGATTAGTTTGCTTTGTTAGTTTGTTTGCTTGCTTTCCCTTAGGTTAGTTGTTTTGAATAAATCAAGGATCTCTATTTGCAAGAAGGTGAAGTATTCCAAACACACACTGGTCTTATTCCGCAAAGTAATGTTAGATTATTCCGTTGATAAGTACCCGTTAGGAATTTTGAATCCGAGACTGAATTCTTCTAGTTTAACTTTAGGTTAAGATTTGTACTTGGCTAGAAGGGAAATTGTATATTGTGTCTAGACACTGAGTATTGAAGATCATTATACATTTTACACATTTAACGATTTCTCTGAGTTATTATGGTCTCCTAGGAGAAGTCAAGGTTAGGCTAATCAAAAGTCTGGCTCCAGCGCCACTATAATACTCAAACCCATGTGAGCTTCACTGCTTACAAGCCAAAGTGTGGAAAAATATAAAAAGAAAGAATATCAAGAGAAAAGAAATATAGAAAAATGAAAAAATCAAAGCATTTGGCTTTTGGGTGTGCGGACATCTCTACAGGCGTGCATTCAAGTCAAGCGATCATCAGAAGAGAAAAACAAAAGAATCAGAAGAAATTATAAATCGCCGGAAGTAGAGCAATCTCCGTGAGTTTATAGAAGATAACCTTGCCGGGGCTATAGACGCTCGCTGGCAGCAAGGCTCTATCCAAGGATGCTTTTGGAGTTAAGACAAAATTACAAAGCCTGCCATGATGGAACCAAAGAGTCATACTGATTTCACGAGACGGAATGAACGCATTTGCACACACTTGTGATTGAAAAGAAAAGTGTCTTGATCCAATCTAGGGTTTCTTTCCTTTCTGAGTACACCTTTTAACCTAGAGGTAAGTTAGTTGAATTTAGTTAAAGATTCCAGATTCAGAATAGGTCTTTATCTTTGGAATGTTCAGGAACATTCCTCACGTGGAGTCGCCAGATGTTGTGACCTAACTCACACCTCGCCCCATTGCAAATGGGGACCCTTGACGTTTGCTTTTTAGGGTTTTGCTTTCGCGCGCCTCGTTTTGTCTGCTCTCTGATTGGGGGTTTTAAGTCTGCATTTTGAACGGTCACCCGAGTCGAGTCAGTGAATTTTAGTCTGGATCAATGTACAAACGTCACCGTTGTGCTTAGAAGGCCTGGGAGACGAAGATCGACTGTCGTTTCGGTCGATTCTGACACTTCCATATTTTTAGGGTTTCTCACCCCGGGCCCCCTATTTTTAGGACCTATTTTTTTGGCACTTTTGGGCAATTCTGGGATCCCTATTTTAGGTCTATTTTGAAAAGTTGCTTTTTGGAAAACTTCTATTTTAGAAAGTTTCTATTTTAGAAGGGGCCAATGAAGTTTCAAAACGCGACTCGGGAAGTTCGAACGAGCAACTTAAACTCTCGTGAATCGATTCGGGTTTTTGAAATTTGGCCAAAAAATCCGGGAAAAACTGTTCAAAATGGTGAGAAAATCTGGAAAATCACAGAGAAATCTGGTAAAAGCACTAAAATGGTTGAAGATTTGATGAAATTCGTCAAGAAATCCGAACATTCATGAAGAAATCTGCAAGAAGTCCATGAAATTTATGAAGAAATCTGGAAAATTATCTGAACAATTCATGGAAAATCTGAGCACAATCATGGAGGAGACTAGAAATCTGCCTGAGTATGAAGTATACCAGTCAATAAAGCCTTAAGCAAAAGTGACCAATGGCAATGAAGTTTGTCAAGTCCGCCTCTGTCAAAGATGTAAATGGCATGAAAATCTGATCAATGGCACAAAAATCTGAGCAATGGACATACAAACCATGAAGTCCGCCCTTGGAAATGTCTAAGTTAAAGTGGCAATGGACAGTCAGATGCTGAAGTCCGCCCATGGAGAATGAAGGAAATGTCTAAGAAAATCTGGCAAATGTCTAAGAAAATCTGGCAATGGCCAAACATACATGCAAGTCCGCCCTTGTAAGTGGCATGGAAAACATGGAAGTCCGCCCTCCAACCAAGTCCAATGGCGAAGAATATGAGGAAGTCCGCCTGGAATATTGAGCAATGGCTAAGGATATGTCAAAGTCCGCCCTAGGTAGTTTCAAGTTGGCAAGGGAAGGCATGAAGTCCGCCCAAGGCAAATGGCAAGCATAACCCCAAAGTCCACCCAAGGCATGAAAGGAGTGGCTAGAAAGAAGCCAAAGTCCGCCCAAAGCAAAATGAGATAAAATTGGCTAAGGCATGGACAAATCAAAGTTAAAGTGGCCAAAGGCAAGCTGAAGTCCGCCTTAGGGAAGAAGAAAATGCCTAAAGCAAAGGGTCAAATGGCAAACAAAAAAGGAAACTCCGCCATAAGCAAGGTTAAAATGGCCAAAAAACCAACAAAGTCCGCCTTAGCAAAGAGGTAAAGTGGCTACAAAATGTGTGAAGTCCGCCTAAGATGAAAGGAAAGAAAAAATGGCTAAGGCACGAATGGCAAAGAAAATGCCAAAGTCCGCCATGTATCAAGAGTATAAAAAATTGAAATTCGCCTAAGTCCAAGCCTTTGGAAAGCTAAAATATACATGGCACTTGAAGATTCGCCCAAGAAAATATGAAGAAAAATCTTCGCCATGGCTAGAAAAATTGAGCAAATGGACGAAATAAAATTGGATTTGTCAAGGAAAGTTTGTGAAAAATCGAGTTGTGGATGGAAAAATACCGGACATGGCGAAAGAATTTTGGACAAGAGACAAGTCATGGCTAGAAAATCTTTGGACATGGCTAAGAAAAAGTTGGACGTGGCTAGAAAATGTCAGACAAGAAATATTTTATGGCCAAATAAAATTGGACATGGCCAAATATTTTTGGAAAACGGTTAGAAAATCATGGCCAAATAAATTGGACGATCAAGATTATGGCGAGAAATTTTCGAAAAATCAAAAAATAAATTGCCAACAAAACGAACGGGTTGGAATGGACACATAAAATAATTATTTTAATTATTTTAATATTTTATTTCCAACACCAAAAAGGGATAAGTCATGAAAATTTCGAAAATGGAAAGAGAGAAAAAGAGTCTTGTTGGACTGTGAATAAAATTAGAAACTTCCCCGGACGAAGTTGTTAAAGATAGAACTTGCCATTCAGAAACAAAGTGAAAGAATGAGTTCGAACTCGATTCAAAGGAAACTTTGCAAATATGCTAAAATGATCGACCCTCTCACTTCTATAAGTGATTTCATTTTTCATTTTTGCAATCACTCGATTTTGGAGAAGAAAAGTTGTGAGAGAAAAAGTGTTTAAGGCGAAAAGGCTGAAGAAATTTGCAGCTCAGTGAAAGAAATATTCTGTTATCAGCTTGCATAGCAATCACGATCACGTTTCCAAGAGGTCACAAGGCAGATTTTTTCTTATCCAGTGCATGTTAACATGAAACTTCACCATCTATTTTCTTTCCAGCTTGTTATTCTGTTCGCGAATTCTAATTTAATTACCAGCTGGAATGTTTTTTCAAACTGATTTTAAAGGTCGAATTCTGATTTTCCTTATTTCTTTCTCTTGCAGATCTTTTTTTTTCGAAACAGCCAAGATGAAATTCGCAAGCAAAGGTGTCCAAACACAATCAAAGATCAAGTCCAAGTGGGAGCACGTTCTTGACACAGACCTCGGCCACGTTGATCTTGAAGATTTCCGAAAGAGAATGTATGGAACCGACGGACGTCTGCCAACGCCAATCGCCATGAGGATGATGCGAAACGGAATCGTCCATGCAGCTGGATTTCCACCAGCAAAAGAATGTCCTGAGTTAATGGCAGAATGCGCACTTCATTACAACGCACAAGACCGACAGATTGAAGCTCCTGACGGGAGAGTCCTTGCTTACTTGTCCGAGCCAGCAATCCAGGAGACTTTTGGCATTCCAGTATACAACCGTACATCCTACCACAGCAAACAAGATACATTCAAACTTTATCAAAGTCAGAAGGATCTGTGTGCATCGAACATAAACAAAAATTGGTTATTAAAACCAAAGCCTACTGCAAGCAAAATGCCGAAAAAGTTGATCAGAACCCACTTCAAAGAAGAATATGGTGATATCGTTCTGCTACTTAACAGAATGGTAGGCAGTGCTCACGGTGCCCCCTTCGAAGAATGGATGTATTATTTTATTGATGAGATAATCACTGGAGTCAAAATGTTTAATTGGTCCAGGATGATCAGTGACAGCCTGCATGAACAGTTGGTCAACTTTGAACAGACCAAAGTTTTCCACATGAGCTCCTACATTGTATATTCATTGGCAAGATATTATAAATATCCTGGCTTGACATGCAAAGGCGTGGTCGGCAATGGCGAGGGGAAATTCAAAGTCTACGACTGCTATCCACAGCTGCAGCTGAAAGAGAAGTCCCACTTCCGGCGAGCTCACGATGCATTTTTGATGTATATCACCAGGCTTCTTCAGGGCGGAACGCACCAAAGACTCTCGCATGAAGCTAAGAGCTTGATCAGTCGTTATGGATTCTGGTTCATCCAATATCCAAAGTTCACCTACATCAGAATTCAAGGATTTTCCGGAAATCCTTATAGGCTGCCTGTCTACCCGACAAACAGGATGGTGTTGTTGGAGGTGCTAAGGCAACTAGAAACATATCAGAACATCCAAAGACCTAAGCAGAAAGCTGCCGTCATCTTCCCCTTTTTCATCGGCAACATGGAGGAGTCATGCCCGACAGCCCAAGCAGCAGAGGTTGCTCGACTGGAGATTCAACAGTATCCTTTTATATCATACAAAGCCAGAAGCAACTTCGATCCGTTCCATCACGTCAAAACTGTGGACGGAGAAAGATATAAACATCGGGTTGACCTAGAGGACTTTTGGGCCAACGCAGCCAATGAATTTGATGTAAGGAGGAGGTTATGGTCAAGGTTACCCCTAAGCATGATAAGAGCGACAGAGCTTTTCAAAATACCTGACCAGCTGCAAGATGACGGGATATATGTGCAGCCAGGCTTCAAGGAAAATGAGCCGCTTCCACCTATGAAATGGTTCGAACCTGAGATGGGTGATCTAGCCACCTTGATGCGCCCTGTTTTCAAATACTCCCAGTGGTGGATAGATCGTCAAGTAGAAGTGTTAAAACAGAGAAAGGTGCAATTTACCTATGAGTTGATGGGAGACACTGAGTCATGTTCTTCGAACGCCGGTGCATCTCAGGCAGGTGGACAAGCAGATGCTGCCAACTCCAAGAAGAGGAAGGAAGCCGATAAATCTGCAATTCAAGACAAAGGTAAAGAGATAGATGAGGGCCCTTCACGGAAGAAACATAAGTCTAAACCCCTCCAATCGGCTACTTCCCGGAACATAGAGGAGATGCTTGCCTTAGATAGAGAATCCTTGGAAAATGCCATGATCCCGTCTCCAGTTGAAAATGTAGAGCCAATTCAAATAGAAGATGATGATCAACCCTCTCCAGCAAGCACAGAGATTTTGGAATCGGGTAACGACACAGACATCGAGGATGGAGAATTTGAGGAAGGAATGATTTCCGCCCTCAAAGGCATTCAAGAGGACCCATCCGTCCAGGAGATCCATGATATGCCGTTAGTCCACGAAATTCAAAGTATGCCGGAAATTCAGGAAGAGCATGAAATGCAGGACATGCAGGACGTCCAAAATCAAGAGGACATGATTGAACAGCCAACAGTACCAGAGTGGCTGAGGGAAAGATTGAAAAGAAAAGCGCCAGTGGAGGTCCCGGAGGAGGACAATGACACAGATTTTCTGGCCAGATTAGAGCAAACCGCCCCAAGGAAGAAGGCCAAGAAGTTCTCAACCATTCAGAGGGATGAAGCTGGAAATCGCACGGTGCAAATTGCAGTGCCTACGGCCGACAAGTTTCAAGACGAGATTGCGCCTGAGGAATATGCTATCACAACTGTCGACATGGGTCCAACATCAAAAGGGCAGGAAGTCGAAGACTTGGATAATTCCGTGGCCACCATCAAGGCCAGATTAGAAAAAGAAGTTGCCAAGAAAAAGGAGTACAAGAAAGAAATTCAACGTCTAAAAGACTACATCCAGCACCTGACCAAGCCACTAAACGAAGGTGAACAAGTGGCGCCTTTACCTCCAACTGCTTCACAGGAACCAGATGCTAATTTTGAAGAAGAGTTGACAACAGCGAGGGAGGCTAAAGATTGGATGGTTGCAAGGAAAAAAGAGGCGTTGGTGTTCGCAAGAAAGTTGGCGCAAGTAAATGAACAGGCTTCCTTCATGCTTTCACGAGTTGCAGATCTTGCAGAGTCATGGAGCAGTCTCGAGGATATTCAGAGCAGGATCATCCCATGCATCCGGGAACTGAAGGGCATTTCAAAGCAAAGATTGATCGAAGACAAAGTTATCGAGGCTGGAGCAGCTTATGACTTCAACGGATGGTACTATGCCTTAATCTCAAGGAAAGGAGTCCTCGAAAAGGTGAAGCAGGATGGTGGTAGAATTGAAGAACAAGTAAAAGAAATTCAAAGTAAAATCTATGAGATGGCTGCAGATATGCTAGACAAGGAGATTGTCCGAAGGAAACACTTGCGGTCAAGGATTCTGAAGGAGCAAATACAGAAAGTTTTCTCCACCACCGGGCCAATTATGAAGGAAGGCTTCACCAAAGTGTTCGAATTCATGGCCATCAGAAGTTCCTTCTTGTTGCAAGAGCCAATATGGGCGAATGTGTTTGCAGAGTGTGCCGGAGAACTTGGATTTGCTGGAGTACAACATTAGCGTGCTGCCCGACATTGCTATGGAGGAGGTCGACCTGATAGTGTCCAGGTTCGCCGAACGTGAGGCTGCACAAGTGGATAAGGATGACACTCCAGTTGTCTAGTGTTCTCTTCAGTTAACTGATTGTGGTTTTGGAAACCCTAATTAGGGTTTAGTTCTGATTAATCTTGGCCATTGATCTTGAATCAATCTCGGCCGTTCTTTGTAATTTGAAAAACTATATAAACCCCCCTCCTCACTCTCTCATTCTCATTAGAAATTGATTAGAAATTAGAGAATCAGATAAGGCTTAGAAGTTAGAGTTAGAGCAGATTTGAGATAGATTGTAGAAATAAAGAGAGAGTTGTATGAGATTGTTGTGAAAACACTACTTTAATAATGAAGTTCAAATGCATGAGGTGCCTTGAATACTTGATTGTTGAATAGTTGCATGGTCGCATATTTTCTTTCTCTCTTAGTAGATTTGAATTAAAATGTATGTTAGAAGAATGATTGATTGATAACGGAGATTAGTGAAACCGAGCTCATACTTTCTTTGGGTGGATGATTTCACTCAATGTGCAAAGTTAGACTGAGCTTTACTGTGGATGCTTAACTTCTGTTTTAATAATTGTTGTTCGATCTGATGGCAATTATTTATCACGTGAAAATCACAAGCACATTCCTAGAAGATTGCACTTGCTCTGCGTAGTTGTCGTTGAACGTGGCGAAACAGAGTATGGTTTATTTGGTTTCACTTAGTCTTCGTCTTCTCTTGAGTTCTTAGGAGTAGTATAGAGTCTCTAAACCCTAAATCTTTTTTCACTTTTTTTTTATAAAATCAAAAAAATCCAAAATGGTACTGCATTTATGTCTCTCCTTTTTCGAATAACTTGCAAAATCTTACTTGTGCCCACAGCAAATCACATCCATACCACAGAGCCTATCCGCGTTCATCTTAAACATTGGAATTACCCTATGACTCACTTGCAATCTTAGCATAGGAAGTAGTTTTTCAAGAGAGAATAGAGCGTCTGTGACACTTTGTTCTAAGGTGTTTGTTGTGTCATAAAACGCACATCAACAAGACCTGAAACGAGTAAATATTCAATGGAAAATTTTGTTATTGAATGAGAGAAACTTAAAGCTCATTTGGTTTCAGACTTTCCATTGCTTGCTCAAATGAAGTTTTGCTTTGCAGAGGGAATAGGTTCAAAAATTTAGGTTGCAAAAAATGCTTTTCTATGGATTGTGAAGTTCAAGGACTTTTTGAAGGACAATAATGACAAACAGTTTAATGCATAATTAAAGATGATAGTGACTCGAAATATAGCAAAATACAATCATGCCAAGCTAGAAGCTACTTTGAGGAAGAACAGATAACAGTGTTGTATGATTGTTAAGACCATAAAAAGGCTAAGGAAAAGATTCTATAGAATATGACAAATATAGTGAGTGGATGTAGGTTTGTTATCTTTGAAACCCTCTCACAACCAATGGTTGGATGCCTTTAAAGTACTGTCCATAATAAACTATCATCATTTCCTTGTCTTTTCTCATGAAACTTCTTGTATATGGCTTTTGAGTAGAATTCTGTTGAGTGTACAAGCGAGCAAATGAGAAAGGACTAAGTTATGCATGGATAGGAGGATAGCAAGAAACAACTTCAAGGTAAATAAACTTTCACCATGCAAACAACAAGTTTAAGGATAATCTTACATGGATAGTCCATACTCAGTGGTATGGTTATTAATAGTTGAAGGAATAAATTGCATAAGAAAAGGGATTTAAGTAAAGTTTGAATAAGTTTGAAGGCAGTTCTCTATGGTTTCTTCTTGTATCTTTAGGTTTCAAATTCTCTAGACCTATTTCATCTACATAGTGAATGATTTGGCACAGATGAGAAGACAATCATTTAATAGCAAGGTAAAGAGACAATGACTTGTGCATGGAGTCTTATATCTAGGACTATGACCATGACTATTCTAATGTTTCTTTACTGTGATGTATCTTTGAGAGTCTTTTGTCTCTATAGTTGTCCTCAATGAGGCTTTGATGGTGATTTTGTGACAATGTTTGTGATCAATGCCTCATGACAATGATTGTAACCTATTTAAAGTTGCATGGGACTGTGATACATAGGGCATAAGGATAGAGTTTAACAATGGTGGGAGTAGTTTGTATAGTGATATCATCACAATTTAGGAAAAGCAACAAAGGGGTAGAGGTATAGAAGGTAGAGTAGACCTATGTGACAATAATTTTCATGAAGGAAGCTTAGTCATAATGCATAAAGACAAGTGTGCAGTACCATGACAAAGAAAAATGATGACCCTACAGGTTAATGCACAATTAGGGGTGTTTTGGGTTAATGCACAGCTACCAAACACTAAATAAAAGGGACTATGAGCATGACTATGGCAGTCACAAGGAAAAGAGCCATGATCCAAGTAGTGGATAGTCATGGACAAGGAAGCACAATCACTAAGGAAACATGATGTAATTACGATCAAGATATGACATGAGGAGTATTTGATGGAAGTATGAAGACTAATGAAGTATATGTGGATTTCTTACTTCAAAAAAACTTTCTACTCCTCTAGAATGACTTTGACCATTTCAAGTTACCTGCACATTCCCTATCATTATGCAAAGGAGGTTGGAGTTGGAAGTTTGACAAAGTACAAAGAATCTATGAAGGGATTATGGGATAGTTAAGGCAGTTTGGTGATTGGGACAATGAATGGAGAGCATCTTAGAGCTGGTATTAAAGAAGCATGTGCAAAATGAGGTTAGAATAAAGCAAGCTTATCCTTCTCCAACATAAATTGAAGTCTTTAAAGGAGTCAGAGTAGCTAAAGCAGTTTTCCAATGCCCAAATGAAGTTTGGTCCAACAACTTAGTCAAAAAATATCTTTTGGTCATTAAGTCTGTCCTATATTCTCTCCCATGTTGGGATGGAGAAATAGTACACCTTGCTTCATTTCAATTTAGTTCTTTTACATTCTAGAGAAGCATTGTAAGCTGATTAAAAGCTTCTTTCCATCTTTTAGTGCACTGTAACTCAATTTTTAGTTTTTAGATTGAAAACAAATGTAATTTTCATATTTTTAAGAGCAAATCAGTCATTTTTAGGCTTGTATTGTTGTAAGGACACCTTTTCAGTAATAAAGGTTTCAGTTTACTACCTTAAAGGACTTGTTCTATTGTGTGCAGCTAGTAATTGATGTTATTTTTGTGATTTCATGCATGAATCCTTGAATATGTCTTATTTTAGCACCTTTGTACAAGAAAAACATATTTTATGTAGGTTATAGACTATGTTTAGGTGAAAAATAGCTTCTAGTTGTGAAGAACACTTCAATTTATTCCTTCTAAGACTGAATATCAGTCAACCTTTCTATAAAACACTGATACATGAGTATGTTTAAGCTATGTTGTGTAGATATCGCTGAGTTATTGGTCTTTTGTGTGTTAAAATAGTAGTTCAAATCTGAAAAAACATTTTGGTGCATCACCTGACATAGTTAAATTTAAATTATGTCATCCTTCTATCCTTTTCCTCAGTACAAAGGGATAGTTTAGTTTATTTTAGGTGAGGTATCAAGGGAACCAACCCTCTCTGGAGGTTCCTTTTCATCATAGGTAACCAACAAACCTGGAAAGGATCCCATGTTTCACTAGTAAGCTAAGTTCTACAACTTAGCAAGGCCACAATATTGAGTGATAACAATTTTTGGCATGCCCAGTAGGACTATTTGAACTATCATAATTCAAAACTTGTCCATATATTGCTTATATTTGATGTGTATATTAGTATTTTCTGCCTTTCTAGAGGAAAAATCTTCACACACCTGGCAACTCTAAGCTCAAATTTATTGGTTTCAAGTGAAAACAGTGCTGGTACGTTATTATTTTTTGTAAAAATGAGTCTTGATTATTCTTGTTTTAAGAATATTTCAAGAAATTTTCCAGCTTTTTGAATGATTTAATATGTCAAAGTTTCATGGACATTACGTCTTTTCACCTCCATTCCATGAAAATTCTCTTCATATACCTTCATCTCAGCCATACCAAACTGAAAAACTTGCTAGTTTATTCCAAATGACCCTATAACAACAAGTTATCAACAAACTTATCAGGTTTTCCATCTACCCACCCTTGCTCAATCTCCTTGGTGGCCTTCCAATCAGTTTCAAGAAGTCATTGTTGTGCTAAACCAACCTTGTTATCTTCTTATCTAGCCCCAACATACAGACAATATGGGGATTAGTGACATCAAAAGTATATTGATAGGCTTCAATAAGCAGTTGGATGACATCAAGAGGCAACAAGAATTCGATGTGCAACAAGAGGAGTTGGCTTACCAAGCCTACTGGTACCAACAAGATATAGCTATTCAGAGGAAGCGATATGAAGAGTCTCTTGCAAAAGAGATTTATGTTAAATAAGAACAAATGTATTTGTTTCTTTCCCAGGTACAAAGGCTAGAATCTCAATCAATCTCTTGTGTTTCAAATCATCCTTTGAAAGAGGAGACTCCTAAGTACAAGTTTCCAAGTTTTAAGCAAGATAAGTCTCCTGAATTCTCAAGTAAGTGTTCTAAATTTGAAATACCAAATTTTAGGAGTGCTTTTCCATTGCAAGAGCTTGTTCTTTAGCAAAGGAAACCTACTATTCCTCAAAAAGATCCCCCTCAAGAGATTTTTCTACCTCAAGAAACTCAACAAATTCCTCAAAATCATCCACCAAATCATATTTCTCATCCTATCACCATTTGTCTTTACAAAGGGGGCTTGTTGTTTATCAAGATAGCTGGTTTAGCTGGGAAAAAAGAGGAGTTTTCTAAGGTAAGAGAGGAAAAACTTGTAGCTGATGACCCTGCACATGATAGACATAATGAAAAATCAAACTTGTTACAAGAGGTTAATGAGTATGATCAAATAGGATAGTAAGTTGAAAAGGAAGTAACATGGGCTGAATGTGAAGTGTTGGCTATTTTTTTTTATGAACTCCCATATTTTGTTGAAGATTCAAGAATATGTCTATGTCAACAAATCATTTGGGACAGCAAAATGAAAAGCAAAAAGGGTGTGGTGAAAACGAAGAGTCTAAAGTTTGTTTTGACGAGCTTCCTTCTTTTGTCAAGAAGGATGAAGAAAACACCCCCATACCAACATCAACAATAGGTTTAGAACAACTAGAAGATACAATAAATTTTTATAAGGTGTTGATATACCAACCGCAAAGTGTGGACAATGTTGTTTTGAAGAGTGCAAATATTGGCAAACATGAGGAGAACAAGATCGAAATTGATGAAGGCATTTTCTCTAGCATCATTGAAGACTTTTGCTCAAATATTGATGCCAAGATAGCACTTCCAAAATCAGAAAACTATGAGCAACATGAACTAGAGGAGAATGCAGCCATGTTTCCATTTGAACAACATGAACCAAAACATGCCAATCTACACGATGTTAAAGAAGCAATCCAGGAAAAAGAAGTCAACAATGAGAGTTTGAAGTTTTTTCATTCAAGAGGGTGTCCTATCAGACATCTAGCCAGGATGGAGGCCCACAAAGTATCACCAAATTCATGCTTGTACCCAGGCATGAGGTTACAACTGAGGAAGATGAAAATGAAGTTGCAGCTAAATAAGGATAAAATCAACTTACTTATCTGGTTCAAAACGACTGTATAAGTGAGTTTATTTTCATCATACATGAAGAATTGCAACAATTTGTTGAATATCTATTTGTGTTTCATATCCTCTTAACAGTTTATGATCATGTAATGCATCTTGTGTTGGTCAAGAAAGGAAGTTATTTTACAAAACCAATCAATGATTTTGTTTGAGTGAGCCTTGTTGTTGGTTTGGGTAGGTTAGATTAGGTTGTTTTTTGAGTCAATAAGTGTTATTGCACATAGGTTTTAGGTGATTTTCCATTTCTCCAATTATTGATGCATAGTTGGTCAATTAGTTTCAGTCTAGTTTTGAGTCTTCTTAGGTGGTTTGGGTTGGTTTAGAGGTGTCAAGTGTTGTTTTTGAAGTGCTAGAGTAGGGTATGAAGATCTAATTTTTAGTGTTTTCTAAACCTCTCTCATGACTCCTGTGCCGAATGGACTGTATGAGGCAACTAATCACCATATTTAGCAAGAAAATATCCATCAAAGGTCACCAAAAGCGTTAGCTTATTTTTATCCTTTGGGTCAAAATAAAAATAAACTTAAATAAATGTAAAGGGTTAAAAAGGAGCTTGTGATGGAAATTTGTAAAAAGATAAAAGCAATCCAAATTGACTAAGTCTATGCATGTAAGAGAAAATTGAAAAGAACACGTTTAGGAAAAATGGAAAAATAAATGAAACATCAAGTCTTTGGTGCCAAGTGTAAAGGGAAGTTTTCAGTTTGCTCTCGTGAAGACCCACATAGCATAAACTTAAGGTTTATAGTTCATTTGTTGAAGAAGTATATGAGGAATACACCCACGTTGCATGGACTAACAAGGAGCATGCCACGTTGCAGATGGTGGACAAGGTGTACATCATGTTGCAGATGCTTGTGAAATGGAGATTCAAACAACTCAGTCATTTTTTCCACATTTTCCAAGGGCCTCCTAGAAGGTAGGGTTTTATATTGTTTCAATTGTAGATGCTTTCGTGAGTTTTGGCTTCATTTCTTGCATCCTTGTCCCAAAAGTTGAGTCTGAAGGAAGAGTTTTGTTAGCACATTTTCTTGAAAAATTTCTTAGCTATTCTCCAAATCATTACAAACACCTCTTGTTAGTAGCTTTAGTTTTCATAGTGAGTGTTGGATGCATAGTATACTAGGGCTTATAAGAGTGCAGTTTTTGATGGTCAAAGATGGCAATAAAAATGATGAAATAATGGATCTGATAGTAGCAATACTTTGAAGGGTTTGGCATAGTCTTGGGTAGGTTTAAAACAAGAGTAACGTGTGTATGAAATCTGTACAAGATTACAAGGATAGACAATGTAAGTATTAAAAGATAGTCTACATCAAAGAGATAGCTTTTAATAGTCACAAGTCGCCAAGTTCAAGGTCCTGACCATGGAAAAGGTAAGGGCAGCTTGGTGATTATGAAAAGGAGGACAATCCATTTATGGACAATCAAAAAGACATATGGGTATGCATGTAAATTTTAGGTGAACAGATTAAATGCACAGAAAATAATTCAAAATCAGACAAAATAACACAGCAGATACCCTGGGAAAACCCTCCTCTTGAGGGAGAAAAACCCAGCAACAAAGATCTCTCCTTTATTTATAATATCAGTGACAACATTTCACTTTACAATGAGGTCTAACACAAGACCAATATGCAGCACCTGGCAATAAGCAATAACAGATAACAACCTGCCAATTCGCACCTGGCAAATATCCGTAATTGACTGAATACAGATCTGGCAATATCCTGCTATAAGGAATTCGCACTGGCATGATACTTTGCACTGGATGATCTTCAATCTGTATGATCTCCACACTGTATGATGTTCGCACTGTGTAATGTATTCACACTACATATGTTCGCACTGTATCTTGTATTCGCACTTGATTAATATATTTGCACTTGATGATATTGAACTTATGTGAATAACTGAACTGATATTGGATGATTACAATGGACGAATCAATGTGTATATATACAAATGAATGGGAGAGACACATCTCTTCAAATCCTTCATGTTGGCCTTCAAGAAATCGCGACTCTTCATAAATGGAAGTCAGCCTCAATTAATAAACAAATATTAAATGTCTTCTAATAAAAGATTTGATTATCAAGATGAATTTGTATCTTCTCATGTCGGCCATAGACAAAATATAAAATGAAGTTAATACAAAAAACAACAAATATAAATTAAATAGCCAACCGGCTATCATTTAATTTATGTTTCCTCAATAGGGCTGAGCTGGAAGGAACGACTGAAGCTACTATATCATTAACACTCCCTCTCAGCTAGGGAGAGAACTTCCAGTTGCACAATACGAATCATCTCAATATGAGGTCCATCAGCCATCATTGCCTGCAATCAGATATAAAGAGAAGGATATCACCTCAACGTGATATTAGATATCGTCTCGATATCAACCATCAAATGGTAAGTACAAGTGTTCATCACTTGCGTGATGTTGTCACCTCAAGGTGACTTTCACCATGGCTCTCCCAGAGGGTGAAACACAAGTACAAGAAGATCATCACGGACTCTCTCACGTGATGTTGTCATGGAGTCACACACATGACATCCACCATGATTCAGCTCAGAGGGTGGAAACAAGGGCTTTCACCTCAAATTCTTCCGTCACAGAAGAAAATGCAATGGTAAGTACAAGTGTTCATCACTTGCGTGATGTTGTCACCTCAACGTGACTTTCACCATGACTCTCTCAGAGGGTGAAACACAAGTACAACATATGTCAGCGGAGTCTCACACATGACATCCACCTCATGACTCCACCAGGGTGGAAAACAAGGGCTTTCACCTCAAATCTTCCATCAATATGAAAATGCATTAATATGGCTCAATCGACATCAGAGACCTATACTTCAACAAGGCTGATTCTCCACCCATACCTGGCTTTTATCTTGAAGTATAGCCAAACTTTATCCCGTGAGGCTTGGTGAGAATATCCGCCGCCCCGCTTCATCGCTAATGTACCTCAACTGCATACTCTTCCTAGGAAAATTATTATCTCCTCGATATATGGTAATACTGATCTCAACATGTCTTTGGATCTGTCATGAAAAACACAGATCGATGAAAAGCTTCGACAACTCACATTATCAGCTAACAATGAATAATAGTAGGCTCCATTGATTGTCCTAACAATCCCTATAGGCGAGTATGAAGCCACCGCTCGAAGCTATGCAAGCCGTAATGTACTCAAATTGTACTCAATGCCATTAAGACCGCCTCGGCCGCATCAGAAATCATAGCGGTGAAACAACCGGGCAACAACCGGTGTTTCCTATTTGTGACAACCCGCTTCAATCGTATCCGCTGAAACCAAGTAACTCCAAGTCTGCATTTGAAGTATACTTCAACCCATATCCAACCGTGCCACGCAAGTATCTCAGGATATGTTTAGCTGCAACAAGATGTATCTATCTCGGATCACACATAGACTGGCTAGGTGCACTCACTGTATAGCAAATATCAAGTCTAGTGTTAACTAGATACATCAAGGATCCAACTTCACCGCCCCCAGACAATGATCCACCAAATCTGAACTTAGCTACGTACCTTCAATTTTATGAAGATTGTCTCATAGGTAGATTGTGGATCGCTATAATCCATCATGCCAAATCTCTCTTCAAGATATCAATTTGTGGCCTCCCTTGACTTTAGAATCCATACCATCCGCTTTTCCCGCTTTATCGCCATAAAGTAATGTATGAAAGTTCCGTCCTTCATCTCAAATTCAGAAGTTAAATCCTTCTTACATTCAAGAATCAGGTGATCTTCTCCAGTAAGGATTAGATCATCAACATATAGAACCAAAATTATTGCATCACCATTGATTACCTTGAAGTAGAGATTTGAATCAGCATCATTCTTCAAGAAACCCAAGCTTGATAGGTACCGATCGATCCTTTCGTACCATGCACGAGGAGCCTGCTTAAGACCATACAAGGCCTTCTTCAGCTTGCAAACATGAGACTCCTTCCCATGAATCTCAAATCCATCAGGTTGCTCTATATAAACCTCTTCCTCAATCACTCCATTGAGAAAGGCTGTCTTCACATCCATCTGGTGAATCTTCCATCCTCTAGATGCAGCAATAGCGATGATGGTTCTGACAGAAGTGTAGCGAGCAACAAGAGCAAAAGTCTCATCATAATCAACTCTCTTTTCGAGAGTTCCACGCAGAGCTAATAAATCTTTTCCTTTGTACTTCTCAATAAGCTTCCCATCTCAGCGATGCTTAATCTTGAATAGCCACTTAGAAGATACTACATTTGCCCTCTCGTGTCTAGGGGAAACACATCCAAACATCATTCTTAAGAATTGACTGATACTCCTCTGTCATAGCATCTCTCCAGACTTGAAGACTAGATGCTTCTTCAACATAGGAAGGCTCAGATTCTATAATTTGACTCATCAAGGCAACATAAATGGAGAACTTATGTGGCCTTTTGCTTTCTCTGAATGTGCCTCTAGGAGCTGCAAAGCTTTTAGCCTCTTGCATAGTACGACTGGCCCATAGAGGTCTCTTTCTCCCACTAACAATGTCGAGGGCTCCACCTTAGGGTTCCAAGGGTCTTCAACCTGATCAAGATCTCTTGGTTCCATAACCTCCTCCTAATCTAGGAGTATGGTCAACTCTCATGTCCCAGGAGACTCTTTCATTATCAATCATATGAATCCTCCGGGATCTCCCTGAATGCAACATTTCATTTTCCCTCAGAATGTGACATCCCATCGATCTCTATCATCAACTTTTGGACTCCGAAATTCTCAGGCTTTTGATGTGTCTCATTGTAGCCCACACAACATTCTGCTGTATAGTTCCAAATTTTGGTTCTCTTTTCTTTGGGAACATGAACATAGATGGGACAACCAAAGATCCTCAAGTGACTGACTTCAGGCTTCTTCCCTGTAAAGGCTTCTTCTGGAGTCATTCTCCAAGATCTTATGAGGACTTCTGTTCTGAACATATACAGCTGTCCTTGGAAGCTTCTCGGCCCATAGGGAAGGTTCTTGTAAATCTTGATCAAGGAATCATGGCCTTTGGCTCGCTTCCTTACACCTGCTCGTTTTTCTTCTGCAACACCATTTTGTTGGGATTATAGGGAAATACAAACTCCCTCTTAATCCTCAAGATCAATACAAAGTTTCAAAACTACCAGAGGTGTATTCTCCACCATTGTCAGATCTGAGGACCTTAATTCGTTTACCAGAAAGATTTTCTACCAAAGCTTTAAACTCTTTAAACCTATCCAATACTTCCTCAGATTCTTTAGATTTGAAAAAATAAATCCAAGTCTTCCTAGAGTGATCATCAATGAAAAGAACATAATACAAAAACCCACTCGAAGAAGGAACAGACATAGGACCACATAAATCAGAATGAATTAGATCTAAAATATACTTAGATCTATTTTCTCTACTATGAAAAGGGGCTTTTATATTCTTACCTAATGCGCAACCCTTGCATGTGCCTTCGTGTTCCTGGTTGAATTTAGGAAGACCCGTCACCATCTTCTCCATAATAGGTAGGGCTCGGAAGTGTAAGTGAGCCAATCTCCGATGCCAAAGATCACAAAGACTTGAAGAGTCATGAACCAAAGCTTGAAGAGAATGTGAGCAAACCTTGTAGAGGTTATCATGTCTAACTCCAATTACTTGAGCATCCTTGAAGCTAGAGTTCTGCATCCACACTAGAACTTTGCCTTTGGAGAAGGCAACTTGATATCCTTTATCTTCCAAAGCTGAAATAGAAATAAGATTACGCTTGATTCCGGGGACATAAAGAACATTACCCAATTGAAGTGATATGCCGGAATCCAAATGAAGTGTGGAGGTCCCAATTCCTTTTACGGAGTAGCTGGCATCATCTCCAATGATGACTTGTTTAGAATACTCCTTTTCCACCAAACTCGATAAGTGCTCCGTGAAGCCGGTAATGTGACGAGAAGCACCACTGTCGATTATCCAAGTGTTGGTGTCGGAAGGTACACTGCTTGATAATGCCGAATAGAACAAATATTCACTTGAATCCTCAACCTTCAAATCATTCACCATCTTGACAAAATGAACAAATAGGATAAGCTGAATGCAATAATCTGATCACGATCCTCAAACCCGCTCTGATACCATGTAAATTTTAGGTGAACAGATTAAATGCACAAAAAATATTTCAAAATCAGACAAAATAACACAGCAGATACCCTGGGAAAACCCT
The DNA here is from genome assembly GCA_007258455.2 of Sequoia sempervirens. NCBI lineage: Eukaryota > Viridiplantae > Streptophyta > Pinopsida > Cupressales > Cupressaceae > Sequoia > Sequoia sempervirens. Next base: position 4,995 of record VDFB02367863.1, on the reverse strand, counting down.
CCTCTTGAGGGAGAAAAACCCAGCAACAAAGATCTCTCCTTTATTTATAATATCAGTGACAACATTTCACTTTACAATGAGGTCTAACACAAGACCAATATGCAGCACCTGGCAATATGCAATAACAGATAACAACCTGCCAATTCGCACCTGGCAAATATCCGTAATTGACTGAATACAGATCTGGCAATATCCTGCTATAAGGAATTCGCACTGGCATGATACTTTGCAATGGATGATTTTCGATCTGTATGATCTCCACACTGTATGATGTTCGCACTGCATATGTTCGCACTGTATCTTGTATTCGCACTTGATTAATATATTCGCACTTGATGATATTGAACTTATGTGAATAACCGAACTGATATTGGATCATTACAATGGACGAATCAATGTGTATATATACAAATGAATGGGAGAGACACATCTCTTCAAATCCTTCATGTCGGCCTTCAAGAAATCGCGACTCTTCATAAATGGAAGTCGTCCTCAATTAATAAACAAATATTAAATGTCTTCTAATAAAAGATTTGATTATCAAGATGAATTCGTATCTTCTCATGTCGGCCATAGACAAAATATAAAATGAAGTTAATACAAAAAACAACGAATATAAATTAAATAGCCAACGGGCTATCTTTTAATTTATGTTTCCTCAATAGGGCTGAGCTGAAAGGAACGACTGAAGCTGCTATATCATTAACAATGCAAACACAATCACAGGGGATTATATAAAGAGTTAGGTTGAAAGCACAAGTAGAAATCCTTTTTAGAACGTTTCAAATATTCAATGGGGAGTTATCCGAACAAGTGAAAGAAGCACACAATTATTAAGCAGTATCATTAGTTCTGCTATATCAATGCAACCTTGATAAGGATCATTTTTAGGCAAAGGAATGTACAGAGAATTTTGCTTTTAACTGTTGCAACATCTGTTGAGTGTTCTAAGATGGGTTCAATGGTGTATGAAGTAGTTGGAGTGCCTCAATCATCTTGTGGTTGAAGTTGTATTAAAATGATTGAAAATAAAAATGAGAAAACCATCTATGAAGTACATAGTAGTGGCAGCAGTGTTCCATAACAGTCATTACTAATGTTATAAAGTACATAATGCATCATCAGGTCAACAAGAGGATTGCCACTATCAAATTGGCAGAGTAAAATATTCTTCATTTTTCTCTGCAAGGATCCATACAAATGAATGTAACCTCCTTGAAGGCATGGTTCTAGGGACTTCAATGGGGAACTTTGGAGAGCGTTTTCTAGTACTGGGGTTATTAGTAACCTACTTTCACTTCTTGGGAACCACAAGTAGCTTAGGCCATTGTGATTCTCTGACTAAGGTTGAGTCACAGTTGTTAATGGAATTTTTTAGGTGAACTTGATCTATACATATGACAACAGAAAAGTTTATTGAAGTATCACAACTCGTTGGGAAGAATGGAAGGGAAGTTTACTAAAATTCAAAGGAAATTGTTTCATAGCAAGGATAATGCTATCAATTGTTAATGATCCAAAGAAGAATAAGTAGAAAAGAAGATCACTATTGGTAACTCTTCATTGCACTACCCATGGAAGGTTGATCAAGTATAACTTGAATGAAGTGGAAGTTTTAGGGATGCATCTTTCCTACGGGCTTAAGACAACGTAAACAAAGAATATGACATGAATCTATTGTTAACAGATTCATTTATGTTAAGGACATCTATTGAAGCTCTTATTATTATAGGCACAACCTATAAAGGAAAAGTAGTAATTTGGTGCCATGATGGTTACAGTGCACAGTAGAAGGGCTGATCAAGGGGGTAGAAGTTATAAAATGACTAGTAGATGACAGCAACAAATAACTTCCCAAGTTATTCCTCATAGTCAACAACATTATCAGACTCAAGGGTATGAGTTTCTAGTAATAGCTATGCTCTTCATGACAAAGGAGGATAGGAGTGATGTATAAATCAACCAAAGTGAGATCATGAAGCCACAAGGGCACAACCATGATCAAAAGTTCTAGTGGTGAGTCGATTTGCCAGAGAGATTGGATTTTTAGCCTATCATTATCCTATGAATAGCTGGAAGTCTAATCATGATAATGGTTAGAAGAATGCCAGTCTTCAAAACATCCAGGACACAATATAATTACAAGATGATGTAAGATATGATAGAACAATACACAAACAAAGGACAACAACTAGATGCCAGCTAGTGACTATCACTCCAAATCTAAGCACGACTTAATTCTTCAAAATGTAGCTTATCTAAAGGCTTTATAACGGTTCTTATTCATGATAATAAATGCATTGTTAAAAAAATTTCTTGTAATGAGGTTTCATGGTCATGGGTCAGAGAAACTCATGATTGTCACAAGTGACAATGGTATTAAAGAGACCCGAAACTAGTTTATTCAATGGAAAATTTTGTTATTAAATGAGAGGAACTTAAAGCTCATTTGGTTTCAGACTTTACATTGCTTGCTCAAATGAATTTTTGCTTTGTAGAGGGAATACGTTCAAAATTTTAGGTTGCAAAAAGTTCTTTTGTATGGATTGTGAAGTTCAAGGACTTTTTGAACTTTCTGAAGGACAGTAGTGAAAAACAGTTTAATGCATAATTAGTGATGACAGTGACTCGAGATATAGCAAAACACAGTCATGCCAAGCTAAAAGCTACTTTGGGGAAGAATAGATAACATTGTTGTATGATTGTTAAGACCATAAAAAGGCTAAGGAAAAGAGTCTAGAGAATATGAAAAATATAGTGAGTGGATGTAGGTTTGTTGTCTTTGAACCCTCTCACAACCAATGGTTGGATGCCTTTAAAGTACTATCCATAATAAACTATCATCGTTTCCTTGTATTTTCTCATGAAACTTCTTGTATATGGCATTTGAGTAGAAGTATGTCTGGTTGAGTGTACAAGCGGAAAGATGAGAAAGGATTGAGTTGTTCATGGATAGGAGGACAACAAGAGACAACTTCAACATAAATAAACTTTCACCATTGAAATAAAAAGTTTAAAGATAATCTTACATGGATAGTCCATATTCAGTGGTATTTTTATGAACAGTTGAAGAAGCAGATTGCATAAGAAAAGGGATTTAAGGAAAGCTTGAATAAGTTTGAAGGAAATTCTTTGTGGTTTCTTATTGTATCTTTAGGTTTGAAATTCTCTAGACCTATTTCATCTACATAGTGAATGATTTGGCACTGTTGAGAAGACAATCATTTAATAGCAAGGTAAAGAGATAGTGAGCTATGTATGGTGTCTTGTAGAGGACTATGACCATGACTATCCTAATGTTTCTTTACTGTGATGTATCTTTGAGAGTCTTTTGTCTCTATAGTTGTCGCCAATGAGGCTTTGATGGTGATTTTGTGACAATGTTTGTGATTAATGCCTCATGAAAATGACTATAACCTGTTTAAAGTTGCATGGGACTATGATACATAGGGAAAAAGGATAGATTTTAACAATGGTGGCAGTAGTTTGTATAGTCATATCATCACAGTTTAGGAAAAGCAACAAAGGGGTAGAGGTATAAAAGGTAGAGCAGACCTATGTGACAGTAATTTTCATGACAGAAGCTCAATCATAATGCATAAAGACAAGTGTGTAGTGCCATGGCAAAGAAAAATGAAAACCTATAGGTTTAATGCATAGTTAGGGGTGTTTTGGGTTAATGCACAATTACCAAACACTAAAGAAAAGGGACTATGAGCATGACAGTGGCAGTCACAAGGCACATAGCCATGATCCAAGTAGTGGATAGTCATGAACAAGGAAGCACAATCACTAAAGAAACATGATTTAATTATCTAGTCAAGATATGACCTGAGGAGTATTTGATGAAAGTATGAAGACTAATGAAGTATATGTGGATTTCTTACTTCAGAAAAACTTTCTACCCCTCTAGAATGACTTTGATCATTTCAAGTTACTTGCACATGCCCTATCATTATGCAAAGGAGGTTGGAGTTGGCAATTTGACAAAGTACAAAGCATCTATGAAGGGATTATGGGACAGTTAAGGCAATTTGGTGACTGGGATAACAAGTGGAGAGCATTTAAGAATTGGTGTTAAAGAAGCATGTGCAAACTAAGGTCAGAATAAAGGAAGCTTATCATTCTCCAACGCCACTTGAAGTCTTTGAAGGAGTCAAAGTATTTGAAGCATTTTTCCTCAACTCCCATTTCCTCCGTAGTACTATCTTTAGCCATATCAAAATTATCCAAGTCTCACTTAGCACATTAGGAATCACATAAAAAATAACATGCTAAAAACAAACTTCATTAGAATCATATCTCAAAGTTTCCTAGAAGAAAGATACTACAACATCAACAATTTTCTATTCAAAATTTAAATTTTTTTTATTTAAATTTGTTAAGCTTCTATAATATTTCTCCTTCTATGTTTAAGAGTGAATTGGTGGAAAAACTAGTGTTCTTGTCCCCTTTAGTAAGCCACTCAATCCAAGATTTTTGTTTCCAAAAGACTTCTTCACTTCTCATGAGTCTCTGTCATTCCTCTCTTAAACCTTTATTATTGCAAGTCTCCATATCACAAGTTCTAGCAGCCATATTGTCTTGTAATTCCTTAAGGTCCTTAGAAAAATGTTCTTTCTTATGAAAAATATTTCCAAAAGACATTTTATTTTAGTCTCTTACTCTATGTTTCACTAATTCGATTTTTTGGATTAATACTGAATGCAACTTATTCCACCAATTTATAATCAAATGCCCGAGATGCCTAAAATTCGGATGAGAAGCCCCCACATGATTTAATACTCGAAACAATTATATATTTTCTTTTTATAATATTTTTTTCCAATCCACCCAAAATTCAAAGTTTGACGTATAAAATCCAATCAATTTCAAAGATGTAAAACAAAATTTAAATGTTATGATATTGCTATCAGGATTCAACCGTGTAGTTTTCGAGTCAAACTCATTGACCCATGTTTCATGAGTAGTGGTTCACAAGAACCCATCTCTCAT